>VYZR01093155.1:0-55828 GCA_013400675.1 Oxylabes madagascariensis
ACAACCTACATTAGTTTGAACTTCAGACCAGGCTAATAAAAAGTCCATCCTAAGTTTATTGGCATCATCTTATCCCCGCCAAAAACACACAGTAGGCACTTGATAGCAAACCTCTCATCACTGACCTTCCTAAATTCAGCCAGAAGAGCCTCCATTTCATTAGGATTCCTATTAAGGCAATAGAGCCCAGCTGTAAATTACTGGTTATTACCAAATTAAATGGTACAGAACGGATTGTTTCTGGGAGCTCTACTCCGCTGCTCCAACTCCCTCCCCTCCTTGTCAGGCCAGGCTGGAAGGGATTGATCACCCAGCACTGCAAATAATTAATCTGTTGTGGTGTTACCCAGCCTGAGAGCTCAAACACAGAATTTAGAACAAATATATTTGCTGTTTGCAGGAGATGCTGTTCATCAGGGTTTACCTCACCCTGCTATGCTGCTATTTATTGGTGCCAATGGTTCTGGGCATCTTCCCATCAGAGGAGCTTGGATAGGTTTGGAAAAATAAAACTCTGAGATCAAGGCATTGCTGCTGTCTGCTGAGGATGCTGCAACTCATCTGGGATTTGGGAATCTCCACACCAAAACAGGGACCGTCAGGCCAGGATGGACATTACTAGGCACAAAGCCAGAAAGATTAGAAGTCAGCTGAGGGGTTTGGAGCTAGAAAGGAAGGGAAATGACCCCCTCAAAGGACTATAAAAGCACCCAGAAAACTGCCGGGGTGGCTTGGTGATAGCTGAGAGAGCACCAAGCCAGGGGAGCATCATTGTGAGGTTCCTGATGGTACTCAGTGTTTCATTTGGGCTCTGGACCTTCCAGTTCCACTCTGAAATCATCCCCAGTGACTTCATCATTTAACCCCATTTGTCTCTATGACACCCCAAAATCACCCTGCATGACTTTTCAGGTTTGCAAACTCTCTACTGTGGGTCAAGACCACGTGCAAGGGAAAAAAAAAGGGAAGCCATCATTAAGGATTCTACGCATTTCCCATTCATCAAATAAAAATCATAAATCCCCTCCCAATCCTGGTGAGTAAAATATTACTTTACACAGAGAGCAGATTTCAGGAGGGGCCATAGATATTCGAATATTTTTATGTGATGGCATTACTTCCCTGGCTGACTCTTCCCTTCAGATACATCTTTTCTTTTATCTTCCCTTGGTCCTTTATCATACTATAAAGATTAATTTTGAATTTCTGCTGATTGTATGATCTTGGACTTGACGAACAAAAACCTCTTTTATGGGAGACATTAATATTCACCGTGACAGCCCTGAACTTCCACTTGCAGAAAGGTTTAATAATTTTCTAAAACCTCTTGATTTTGTCACAATGACTTGTATTCAGCCTAACTTTTCTCCTTGTCTTGGGCTACGTCATTTACCTTGAACCTCGTCTGGGTAATAAGCACGAGTCAAATCCCTCATTCATCTTGTCACTAATTGCAATTTCTTTCCCTATTTTTCATGGCAGTTAACTTTTGTGCAGAGCAGAAACTCAGGAGAGAAGTGGTAAGAAACACTGTCCACGCAATCCTGTGCCTTTTGTCCAAAGAAAGCATCTTTAAAAGTGGGAAAGGTGAGCTAGGAGTGTGTCATTCCAGGTTTTCCCAATTTGGGATTTTACCCTCCTTCTAGGGATGGCCAGGAACTCCTCTGGGGCATCAGCAAGGGAAAGCTCAGCTCTGAACATAAATCAAGGAGCAGCTGCCTTTGAAGTCTGACTCCTTTTGCCAGACCAGGCAGAGCTTCAAACTGAAGCTTCTTTCCCCCAAACACCTGGGGGCAGGTAACCCCCCTTCCAGAGAGGGCTCCTCACAGCAGGAACCCGAGGTTCAAAAACACCCAGTGAAGAGTTCCTGCGATTAAAATGTCCCACTTAAACAGGTCGTCAGCTTTTGAAGGGAGATGAAAAGCAGATGGGAATAAGTGTCATTGACAGCTCTCCTCCAGTGGAGTCAGAAAATGGTATTTCTTTCTTGAGGTGAAGTAATTTCTTAGCAAAGATTAGGGGAAAAAAAAAATTATTTGGGCTTGGAGGGAAGAAACTGGCACAAGCCCAGCAGTGTTCTATATTTAGGGACATCGGCTTAAAAATGGAGTTTTTTTGGCTGGCCTGGCCCAGCAGTGCCAGAGCCAGAGTGGGGTGAGGATGTGCTGCCTGCAGAGATCCTGATGATGACACAATGCTCCACCAGAGACGAAATCCAGCTCCTTTCCAAGCCGTGTTTTTCCTGGGTGTCTATCCCAGGCACTGAGCAGGGGTAGAATTCCACTCAGCTGCTCCCTGGATGACAAATCACGCTCTAAACTTCCAGTCTCTGCTGATTTAGCACTGATTAAAAAAAAAAGGCTTTGAACCGCAGTCTAAATATTTTGTTCCTTAAAATATTTAATAATCCTCTCATTTCTTATTCTGTCCTGATCAAGCGATTCCAGTGAATCTCACAGTAAATTTCGGGCTGGAGCTGCTCTCACTGGGCACAGCCAATTTCCAACTCCAGTGGCTTTGATCTCCTTTTGTTCCATTGCCAGCACTGCCTTTTCTCCCCCCAGCCCTCATTTTTGCCCTGGGTGAGTATTGATGAGGTTAAGAGGATTATTCCCCATCTGCATCCCCCCACCTGCCCTTCCAACACTTGGCTTTCAGGGCTTTGAATGCTTTGTGCACGTACCTTGGGCTCAGTTATTACAAACACTGATAATCTGCTTCCTCAAGGCTTGTTTCTGTCTTATTTGAAGACAGCTGTAATTAATAATCTCCTTTTAAGGGCCTAATTTCTTTTTAGTTAAAGCCAACTTTCATCTCATTACTAATCTCTCTTTTATTTCAAAGGAGGCTCTAAAGTTAGAGAGCGAGCAGACATCTGTAGAAAATAATGACATCTGTGAAAATATTTAATTGCAATTTTTATATGAAAAGTTTTAGTCTGACTTCCAAATAACTACAGATCTACGCTGATATTAACGTTCAGCAGACCCTTCAGCCCTCCTCACCATTTCTCTGTGCTTAGTGACAAAAGAAAAAGCCTCTATATCGTGGAGTTCAAAGATTTTTTTTCAGAATTTTTTGCCATTTTATTTCACTCAGATTTTTTTTTTTTTTACCACTTCCCCATACTGGGACAAGTATTTCTTTCACCCTGTAATATTTGTGGTAGTGGAACAGGAACTTCTTAGCTTCAGAAAGACCACGAAGACCAACCTGTGCTTGATCCCCACCTTGTCCCCAGCCCAGAGCTCTGAGTACCACATCCAGGAACTCCTTGGACACCTCCAGGGATGGGGACCCCAAACCTCCCTGGGCAGTTCCAAGGCCTGAGCACCCTTTCCATGGGGAAATTCCTCCTAATATCCAACCTAAACCTTCCCTGGCACAGCCTGAGGCTCTTCCCTCTCCTCCTGTCCCTGTTCCCTGGAGCAGAGCCCGACCCCCCGGCTGTCCCCTCCTGTCAGGGAGTTGTGCAGAGCCACAAGGTCCCCCCTGAGTCTCCTTTTGGCAGACTAAAATCCAATATTCTAGATCTAGCTACTATTAAATCCTAGACAGAAATTCAACCCCACCTTTCCCCCGTTCTACCACCTCGGTGAAGTTGTAGGGTATTTGGACATGAAGAGACAACAACTCCCTCTCCTCTACCCCAAAAAATTGCTCCTGTAATTTCTTACATTTCAATCTTCTGTAAGATTAAATGTGTCGCATCAAAAATTGTCATTGACCTGAAGCTGACTGGTTATCTGCAACGAAGGTGGTATTTTAATTACCAAAGTTAATTACCATCTCCATGGAATGCAATTTCCTAACTTCATGCAGTTGTAAAATAGGAAATGGAAAGTACAAGCGATGCAAAATCCACAGAAGGTCTACACAAAGGCGTCTGTATGACTAATTGGTCTGAAATTTAATCAGTTAAATTTCTGTTTCATGTTCCTTTGATAAGATTATCTTAATTACTTTTTACAGTATCTAAGTAGGAAAGATAAAGAAAAAACAATCTGCTGAAGGGGAAAACTAATTCATAAGTCTAAAGGGAGGGAGGAAAATAAGGGGAGGGGGAATACACAGCTGTTGATTAGGCCACAAAAGCGCCAATCTTGTACTTCCAACACTTGATGTTTCAGAGTAGTCAGGGATATATGAAAGGCTCAGAAAGCTGAACTTCTACTCAACTTGCACAATGTTTTTGGTCCTCATCTTCTTTCAAAGGCTCCATATGTAAACTGGTTGTAGAGAAATACGAGAAAATCAGGGCAAGGATCGTGCAGTCCACCAGCATCAAGGCTTCCCTTGTGAGGTGCTAATACTGCTCTGACCTTTTATGTACTTTAAAGGGTGGTTTTACAGTCTTTACCATCCAGAGGGGAAAAAAAAAATACAGAATTAGAGACTCAAAGATTTAAGAGAAATTTCCTCTGCTATATCCAAGGTCCAGATGGACTTAACCTCATCAGTGTAGAACTCATTTTGATTTTTATCTGAAACTAAAGATTCCTCACAGGCTGGTTTGGGTTGGGAGGAACTTAAAGCCCATCCAGTGCCACCCCTGCCATGGCAGGGACACCTTCCACTGTCCCAGGCTGCTCCAAGTCCCAGTGTCCAACCTGGCCTTGGGCACTGCCAGGGATCCAGGGGCAGCCACAGCCTCTCTGGGAATTCCAACGCCTCGTCATCCTCACAGGGAACAATTCCTTCCAAAATCCCATCCTGCCCTGCGCTCTGTCAGTGGGAAGCCATTCCCTGTGTCCTGTCCCTCCAGGCCCTTGTCAAACATCCCTCCCTGCCTTTCCACACGGGTCACGCTGAGCCCAGCACGACACAAGTCATGCCAGGGACGTCTTCTCCTCCAACAGCCAAAGTCAGCCCCAGAGCAGGCTCAGGAAAATCATCTTTGGACGCGTCTCAAGAACTCTTTATGCATTCAAGATGCCACATCAATTCTCACGCTGCTGTAACATCCCCCAAAGAGCAGCAGGGGGAAGGCAGCAGCACTGACCCAGGGCAGGGCACTGGGAGGCTGCGTGCCAGGAGAGCTGGGCTGTGCCTCAGAAGAGCAGAAGAAGTGGGAATAACTCCTGGGAGCAGCCAGGCCACGGCTTCATTTTCACCCTTCACTGTTCCTTGCACTCCTCTCCATCGTTTCCCTGCTGGATACAGCGGTGACAGGTTTGGGCTCCCCAGAGGGATGCTGAGCTCTCTGAGCACCCATCTCCCAGTATCTCACCAATCCCTCCTGATATCCAGCTGGGAACAAACACAGGGAATGGAGCTGCCCTCACGCCTGGCAGGCCAGCACCACCCTCCTTGGCTGTGGGACAAACACCACGGATGGTCCCACTGCCTGGGCTAGTGGAAGGTGCCCTCACACCCACGGGGGTGGAACAAGATGGTCTTTAAGGTCCCTTCCAACACAAACCACTCCATGATTCAATGATTACATCATCCTAGTGTTGTTTTAGAGGAGATTTGGGATCATTTCCCCCCAGCTCACCTCACCAAGCTTACTTGGGCATGGACTAAGCCAGCAGGCACTGTGCTCACAGGGTGCTCTAACACATCTCTATAGATTCGTTCCCTTCTCCATAAAAACCCCACTGTGGATTCATTCCACTCTCCACAAAAATCCCTACAAGCTTCTGGTTTTAAAAATACATTGTTTTCTCCTCTCTTCAGCTCTGAACTCTTGCATTGGAGCCAAATCAAGTGACTTAGTGCTCTGTAAAAGCTGTTCATTTTTAATTTGATAGAAGAGGTTCATTGTTTCAAAATGTATGGTTTGATAAGTGTGATTTCTGTGAAATTAAAACAGAGCGAAATTAATGTCTGGAGTTATTTCACTTCAATTATGTCAGCTTGACATTTGCATAAAACATTGTTTTCATTCCTCTTTAGCGCAACACATAATGAGGCTTTGTATTTTTAATTTATCTGGAGGAAAACATATGAAGGTTCTGCAGCCATGTGGAGAACTCTGCGAAGAGTAATTTCAGATTTGGTTTCATTTAGCTGAAAAACAAGAATTTGGACTGCCAGAATTTCTCTTACAATGGAAGTCTGCTTATTTTTCAAATACTACCTAATTTCTACTATTTTAAACCTACACTCTTTGGGCAAACAGCCACTTGAAGTCTGTTCGGTCTTGCTCTAGGTCTCATCCTGTTACTCCTCTTCTTCTGGGGTGGAAATGAGTGGGATATGCTTTAAATTAAAAAGATTAGACAAAAATAAACCCTAAAAGATGCCTTATCCAAACTTTCTGAACTCCAAGGGTTGTTTTCACCTATACTCAGGGATATGGAGCAAGGTCCTCTCTCTCTAAAATTAAATGAAGACCCTGAAGGAACTCGAGTTTAATTACATTGCAGACCTCAGGTGCCAACTGGAAGTGACAAGAGACATATTGTGATCCCAAACTTTTGCTCTGCCAGTACTAGAAATTACAGAGAGAAGAGGTTGTTGAAGTGTTGCATTATAATATTTATTTAAGAAATAAATCGAATCCTGGAGACTTTTGAGCCGCCTCGCCCCCCTGGGATTTCTGGTCCCTGTGATAATTAACAGAGATGGACTTAACCAACAGACTCCTCTCCTGCTGCTGTCCACAGGCAATTTAGGAGTGGGATAAATTGCTAAAAGCTCCATGTGAGCTGGCAGTGCCACTGATTCCCAGCGCTGCTCACAGCTGCTTTGATTCTCCAGACACGTAAAAGACAGGAGTTATGCATTAATTACCATCCAATATTCTTAATCAACATCAACTATCAAATTCTTCGTCAAGCTCTTGATCACAAACTTAATCATGCCTAGCCCAAACTGCTTCACCCTGTTAAGTGGCGCTCATTAAAAAGGCTCTGCTATCACATCATCAGGCACTTCCCAAGCGTGAGACGCTCTCAGTGACAAACAAGGTGCAGTTGAAGCAATCACTGGGGGGCAAAGATGGCATTAATTAGAGAGGATGGACATTTAACTTCACATGAGCCAAGCAGCTCCACAAGAAAAGGGAATCTAAAGCTCCAGCTCCACCATTTATCCATTATGAGATAGTTTGGAAGACCCTTGTGATACCTCCTGCTCTCTCAAAGAGAGGATAAAACTGATGAAGAAGAAAAGTAGCAGTGAAAAATTAAAATACCTTTTTTTTTTTAGTTATAAAAGGCAATAAGTCCTCCTCAGAGTAAGGAATAATTGGAAGAGCAATTAGAGCTCCCTTGGGATGTTTGGGCACATCTCATTTTAAACACTGAGCTTCGTTCCCAACGTGTTCCCCCGTCACCACACAACAGCTCTGAGCAGAGGTGAGGGTGGCTGGGAGCTCCTTTCCCAACCCACACGACTGGAATTGTGTCTTCTACTACTGGAACAGTCACTGGTCCCTCTGCACGTCACAGCTGAACCCCTGGATCCCAACACCAGGATCCATGGGATGGGTGTGTCCTGCAAGAATTTACTACCTAGGAAGTTTAATTTCTCCCCAGAGTTTTATGGGAAGAAGACAGGGAGGACACATTGCTTCTGATCACTTGGTATCTTCAATCGAATTGCATAGATGGATACAATCCTAATCCATCAAAAAGCACAATGGAAGAAAATCAGGCATTTTTTCTTCTGTAAAATGCAAGTAGAGAAGCCTTCTCAACCTGGCAGTTTGGAAATCCAGGTCGACTGTTCTGTAAATCCCCCCAGTCTATAAAACAACACCAGAATAAGGTGTCCCATTATGACAAATACACACTTAATAAAACTTTGAATCAGTTTTTCTACATCTTGGTTAAAAAAAAGAAAAGAAATCCAGGGGGAAAAAATGTTGACAACTGAGAAATTTCCATTAATCCAACACATGATAGGTTCTAAACACAAGTGAACTCCTTGGACAATTATGAATGAGTGGTTACTACCCAAGAAACAATTCTTTCAACATTCATTAAAAGATTTCTGTCACTCAGAAGTTGTAGAACAAACGGAATCTGCAGGCTTTGAAAATTAAATGCGAACTTGTACCTGATTTATTACAGAGGTGTTGTAATCAATAATAGAATTGAAGCTTAAAAGCACAAGGTCTTCTCTGACAGCAGAGCAACTTCTTCATCCCCCTCCCTGCCCCAGCTGACGTCTGATCCACGGCATCGCTGGTAATAAGAACCCCTGTCTGCCGAAGGAGAGACATCTCCAACTATTGATTTCTTTTTCATTATTTTCTTTTTTTTTTTTTTACACACCGAGTACCTGGGTAGATTTAATAGCGCTCTCTGCTCCTCTTTTCTATGTGCACAGCATCTGATCTCACTCTCAAAGCTGGGTCTTTTATCAAAAGGAAAAGGGGTTTGAGCTGGTCCTGGGGTCGTGTTATCTCCAAAGATCATCCATCCCTGATCACCCTGGTTCATTAACTAATGCATAGTGGTGACACTTCTTCTAGTGATGACAAAGCCTGTGACTTTGATCTTTCTGGTCTCAATCACATGGCCACTTGCTGTTTTTGGCATTAAGGTTTCCAGGATCTTCAAGCTAAAATTCACTTTTTCTGGTTGTGCTTTACTTCCACCCCTCCCCACACCAGCACAGGAGTTCCTTTCCAAACAACACATGGATGGGTTTGCCTGCCACATCCCATAAACTTCCCCCTCCTGCAGCACAGTAACATTATTTGGGCTCCAGGGTCTTCCAAGCAAAAATTCCCATCCCTGGGAAGGGTCCCAGAGGGAGCAGGTGACTTTTCCTACCCCACAGCCAAGCGATTTCCATGCACAACAAATTCCACATGTGGGCTGACCTTCAAGGCAGCCCCGAGGGCCAGGTGTTTATCAGAGATCTCAACTCAGCAGGGAATGTGCTGCCTCAGCAAAAAGGTCTGAGAAGCCCAAAAAAAAAAAAGTTGGAGAGAAAAATTAACCTGTTTTCCAAAACTGTTGCTACGCCTTTGTGTTCCTAGATCTGGACACCAAACCTCATGCTGAGAAAGAAAAGAAAAGCCAAAACAATTTAAAGGTGAAATTTTGAGGGAAATGGTGAAGTCAGGCACAGAATGCTTCTTATGGAATGAATAAAAATTCTGTTTAGTTATGAGGAAAATGAAACGACTGCTGCACTTTTCTCCGTCAGAGAAAGTTCTTTAAGTGATTGAAATTTCATCACTTCAGTGCTTATATCATTCAAGTACATCTCA
The DNA here is from genome assembly GCA_013400675.1 of Oxylabes madagascariensis. NCBI lineage: Eukaryota > Metazoa > Chordata > Aves > Passeriformes > Timaliidae > Oxylabes > Oxylabes madagascariensis. The sequence goes on from VYZR01093155.1 coordinate 9,173, forward strand.
TACATGCTGTAGGTTAAACTTATCATGGCCTCTACCCACTTTATATTGATACAGGGCACAAAACTGAGATATAAGTGTCCTAAACCTAAAATTCCTGCACTAAAGCCTCTCTGACCCCACTAAAAATGAACATATTAACCCTCCATGCACTCCTCTGCAGTATTAGCATATTTATGGCTGTTCAAAAGTATCAATGATTTATTGCATCAACACATCAGTGCTACTTTGTTCCTGTATGCATTTATATGCTTCAATATACATTGCATTTCATTTGCTGCCACGACCAACTGCTGCACAAGTTTCACAACTTTTTTCCTATCTTTTTCTCTCAAAAATAACTTCGGCTTTCTCCAGCATACCCCCAAATTTCCACATTGCTGACCATTGCATTTTTGTGCTTTGCCCAGCACTGTGCATCCACCCTTAAACTGAGCTTAATTCTTTAGTCTTAAAAAAAAAAAAATCATCATAGAGTAATTAACACACTGTCATTAGTCACAGCCTGCTTGGTGAGACCCAAATTTTCTCAAAGATAATCTGGAAATGCAATTACTTACTCAAGTCCACAACTTTTTGTGTTGTTAAAACTCTAGTGTCACCTTCAATTCCAGGCACCTTCAGGAAATCCAGCGGTGTCATAAAAGTTTGAAAGAACCAATCTAAGTTTTCAATGGGAAGGAGAGATTATTTGGATAAAAAAAAAAAGCCTGTTTGCTTCCAGAATTCCTGCTAGCTTTGCCTCATTCCACCTGCTCACCCTGGGAGCTATTGAAATGCAAGCTGAAGGAGAAGGCTTTTAAATCCACTCACTTTTCTTCAATACCTGGTTCAAGGTGTTGGGGGCTTCAATGCAGCTGCCTGATACCAACAAGGAAATGGTCACCTTTATTCATTCCTTCACTGCCACGATAAAAAAAAATCAACCTCGGGGACTGCCAACTGTGCGCTGTGAGGAAACAACAAAGCGGAGCAGGCTGGAGAGGTATCAGGAGATAATCACATCCTCGGGACATTCATCGTGCCAGATAAGAACCCTGCCCGAATATGATTATCTGCTGATAACAAGAAACCCCGGAGTTTGCACTCTGCTGCAGGAAGCTCATTACGGGGATGGAAACCTGCGTTTATTGTTCCTGAATGTGGAACTGGCAGCTGAGAACGGCGTGCGGCAGGGGGTCAGTTCATGACACGAGTTCTTGAGGTGACCACCTGGACACTGAAGTGACCCCCCCTCCCAAGCTAAAACTGCCCAAGACACAGAGAAATGAGCTGGCACAGCGTTTAACCTCTGTCGCCCTGATTTCAGCCTTCTGATGTGTTTTCGTTTCTGTAACGGAGTTCTCACGCTTTCAAGTATCAACAAATGGTTTGTTTTCATATTTCCATGGAGGAGGAGAGAGCTGACAGACTGTTGGTCTGCCCAGTGTGTTGGAGGGGTGGCAGCTTCACCCTCCAATCCACTGTCACCTTTGGAATTCTATCAAATGTCAAAGATGGAAATAAAGTTCCTTCTTTTCCAGCACGACTCAGCGTGTGGGAGCAATTCTTTCCCATCTCCTATTCCCACAAACCTCCTCCTCCCATGAGCTCCACTGATTGATGGAGATGGAACCACTTCCGGGGGGAATAAAGTTGTACTGGATCATCAAAAAAACAATGATAGGAATACACGATGGCCTTGTGGATAAGGAGAAATAAAAGTCCTCACAAATTCTATCACCGTATTTGACCCAGAGGTCTTTGCAAGGGTGTCATTTCCCGAGCCTCCCACAATAAGGATATAAATAAGTCTGGATGTGGAATGGCTTTCCTGTCCTGTCAATGCCACAGTTCCAAAAGGAACCCAACTCCTGCCAACACACCCCAGGCTCCAAAAATAAACCCAGACTGCTTCGGGACAACCTTCTCCTCCAGAAAACTTCCTGCCAGTGAGTGAAGGTCATCTGTTCCAGAATGGCCATTCCCTCACACCCTTCAAACCACATTCATGCAGTTTTTGCTCTTGATTAACCCAAAAACCTCTGCATGGAGGGTGGAAACAGTGGAACAAGCCCAGCACAGAGCCTGCCCAGGAACAGGCTGCCCTAAGAGATTGTGGTTCTCCATCCCTGGAGGTGCTCAAATCCAACTGGACACAGCCCTGGCCAACCTGCTCTGGCTGCCCCAGCTCTGATTGGGGTGGACTGGAAGGTCTCTGGGGGTCTTCAACAGCTCCAGCCATTCTTTGATACCCTTCAAAGATATTTATCCCAATGAAAATCAAAATGTGTGGTGAGGGAGGGGAGGAAGTGATTTCATTTTGATCAATTTATTTTTCTAAATGAAAAACACTTCCAAAGACCGCCCAATCCCAGACATTCAAGCATAACTTGAGGCGTTCAGTCAGACCTTTTCTCCCCTCTCCTGATTCCAGGCTCAGCACAGACAGAAAATGACCTAATTCAGTGCCTTCAGTTCCTTGCCAGACTCAAAATCAAATTTAAGGATTGGATAACTCCGACACAGTCGGTGCTATTTTGTCCTACCAGCTCTATTTCACTCAGCAAAATGTCAAGTGTGTCTATCTGGACAAGAGGCTTCTGCCTCATAATCTCCTCTCCTCGGCACTTGAAAGCACTTGGGCTCTGCCTCTCGGTGCTCCAGAGGCAGGAATTCCCTGCAGAGCACTGCCCTCTCTCCTCCTCTCCTGGAGGAGGTCATTCCCTTCCTAGAGCTCCCTTTACTCCATTATTGGGACTAAAGTGGCTTTGCTTTCAGTTACAAGTGCTTTATTTTATTTGTATTTACTTCCTGCAATAGTAAACCCAGCATCCAGACATCCCCTTCTGTAGCTGCAGGGAAACAATTTTTTTTTCCTTAAAAATACAGAAGAAAAGCAAAACCAGATTCCATTCACCAGCAGAACCTCTCTAAATAAGAGTCCTTAGATTCGTATCCTATTTTCTCCCACACTTTTCTGTCACATCGCTGCTGGGTAAGGCATCACTTCCCACAATTACAGGGATATTTCAATTAGGAACATGATAATTAAGCAGCAATAATCATGCAACAAAAAACCAGCTTGATTTTTCGACAGGTAACACAAAAATTTAAGTAAACACCAAATTTCTCCTAAGGATCATTGGCCAGATTATCATCCAGTTCACTGTCGTTATAGAGTCCTTTTCTTTCCTTAAATTTAGGCTTCCGAAGATTAAATCCTAAAAAATAAATTTAAAATAAAAGAGATTTGGTAAAACAACAAATAAATGGATTTTTTTATCTCTTCCTAAAAGGAATCTTTTTCTAGCCCTACACCTTTACTTTCAGCAATTCTTTTCTTTCCTCCCTTCAAAAAATGTAAACAGCTTTATGTTTTAGGCCTGGAACATCATTTATACTTCAGGCATGACTAGACATTTCTATAATTTCATAAATAAGATCCAAAAGGGGCCTGATGCTGGCTGTATTGAAGGCACATCATCGACTACAGCTTCCTGATTGATAAAAGAACGAACAGCCTTATTTTCATCATCCTAGATTAGTGCAAATATTGCAGCCTAGTGTGTGTTGAAAACATGCCCACCATCTGAAATCCTTGACAGTCCAATTAGCAGAACATAAAATACTCCACAGAAAAAGAAAAGCATGTAAAGGTCTGGTTTGATGTCAAAGATTTGAGATACAGCCACGCAGGACAGAGATTTCAGAAATGGAAATGGAAGAAGTTGGCTTGTTCCCTGTTCCTGTAAAGTGTTTTTCTGATTCCAAGTGAATTATTGCTAATTACTGCCATGAAGAACACAGAGAGGCAGAGCTCTCTGCCTGTGTTTAGGGAAAGCTCACTGCACTAATCCAAATGACAAATGAAAGTTTTCCACAATATTTTAGGAAGATAATTGTGCCATCTGGGAAGCCATGTCACAGCTGTAAGAGAGCGAGCAGGCCCAGGATGTGCAGCAACTCCTTCTGTGCTGAATTCATTTCGGTTAATAGATTCATCCTGCAGTTTATTTATTTATTTAGAACATCCTGGGACTTGGAGCATTGTAACAGGGCTGCCTGGATATGCATCAAATGAGTTCTTTCTTGGAGCTTTTATCAGAGATATTATACCAGAAGTGTATCAGCGGCTCTTCACGAGATCATTATCAGGGAGCTACAAATTAAAATTCATTTCAGCAGGACCAGTTCCTTTCTCCTGCAGCCCTGTGCTATCACCTCTCTCCATTAGAAAAAAGGGCTTAAGAGAAGAAGAAGAGAATATTTCCCGAATTTATGGACCTTAATATTGTGTTAGGAGTGAGAAGGCACAAAGCTCCCACGGTGGCAGGAGATGATGAGCAGCAATCCATGGAGGAATCTGGGAGGATCTGGGGACATTATGGCATAAACAGCATAAAGAACTCCATGCAAATGCCAAGATTAAACCCCCAGCAGCCGGGATCAATCCGTGCCCAACTACAATTTAATACGTGTGAGAGTAGGAGGATTACATCTCACACTGGGACCATGAAATTTCCATATGGGGACCTTTAAACTTCCCTTTCAACAGCTGCAGCTCATATCCCAACGCTCCTTTTAATCCCTTTAATCCACGCTGTGCAAAGCCAAGGACCAGAGCTCCACGTGCAGCAGAGGTCCTTGGAAACCCGGAGCTGCTCGGTCCCAGCGGATCAAGCTCTCCCTGGGGCAGCCTCGTGCCATCCTCCTCCAACCAGCCATGGAAAAACCCTCATGGATTTGGAGGGAAGTGCTGAAAGGGAGCAGTGGACAGCAGCAGAGCCCTCTGCATCTCCTCAGCCACGCTGAGGAACTCCTCAGGGTAAGGAGGCATCACAGCAGCCTCATTCAGACACTCCGCATTTGCTTCTGTGCTCACCCTGCCCCTTCCTCCCCGGACTTGGGGCCCAGCCAACACTCCTGGGGCTGCTCTCAGCTCAGCCTTCCCCAGCTCCAGAGCCTCGGCTGGAATAATCACAGCTTGATGGGAGATCAGAACGGAAAGTCCGATTTCCCCTGCACACGGCTGCTTCTCCTGACAGAAACCGGAGCTTCCAGAGGAGCTGGCCTGCCCAGGAGCAGCCCAGGAGCAGCATCCCTGCCCCTCTGACGCTATTGGACCGCGGGAAAGGAGATACAGAGTTTTTCGAGCTTTAACTCGAACTACCGTTTATTAATTTCATCTGACTTCATATTTATAGTATTTTCTACACAAACCAGGGGTTGGAGGAAAAGGTTGACACTTCTCCCATCCCTTTGGTCAAAAGAACTGTCCATCAGTTGATCCGTCTCCAAAGAGAAGGAATGTAAACAAACCTTGAATTTCCCAAACACTACTTCTACAAAAACACCAAAGCGTGAGAAAAACAATTCAAATATGTAAACATGTTTTCTCAGAAGGCATAGGAAAAATACAGAACTACATCCCTCAGCCTCAGGAGCAGCTCGGTGCCACCCCTCCTGACCCACCGAGGGGATGGGAGGTGAGCCGTGCTGAGATGCACAGGGATCTGATTCCTGCCCAGCCTTCAGCCTCACCCTTCCCTCTGACCTCAGCGCTTTTCTTCCTCTCTCTGCTCTCCCCACCCTAAACCAGGTACAAATAAAACGTGTTGGGACACGACAGCAGCAGAATGAAGCAATGCAAGGTCTCCAACTCCAAACCCAGCTGGAGCGACCCTTGCAAGAACACGAACACAACCAGAGCTGGCATAGGAGAAATATCCAAAGTGATAAGTCCATGGATAATATGTAATTAAGGACTGGTTTACCTGGCAAAAATACACTGCAACCTAAACAGGCAAAAGCTCTGATTTATCTGGCTTTGAAAAGCTTTCAAAGTTATTCCGACCCTTCTTTGTGCCCATGCAATATTTTAACAGGGGGAAAGCCTCTCATTCATGCAGGACCAGTCGGTAGATCATGTTCTTATCTAGTCAGTGGGGATGTTTAGTGCCTCTTTAACAAAAACACGCCCAGAATATCCTGCAAAAAGGGCAAATTAAGTGCCAATTTCTGCACTGACAATTTGAAAACACTGCGGTGTGAGCAGAGCTGAGTTCCTGCTGATAATTGCCTCGGTGTGATGATTTATGCCAGTAGGTGCTGCAGGAGGAGTATGATACCAGCAGATCATAATACTGCTAATTAAAAATAGAATTCACATCAAATTAACCCACCACTGAACTTCAGGGCATCACCAGAAGTGCACCGGGAAGGTCAGCAGCAAGACCCAAAAAATCCCTGGATCCACAGCAGTTTCAGACACCTGAAGTCATTGGAAAAGAGCAGTGGGGAAGTTTTGGAGCAAAGACAAGCAAGGGGTCACAGAGAGAGAGAGCAGGAGTGAGATCCTGACCTGGGTAATTCCATTAACTTCGGGGAAATTGCATCAGGCTCCACCAGAGATGCTGAATTTGGCACCAGTTCTGTGAAATGTACACTGAATAAATGCACAGGATTTACTGCTTGCTGCTGCCTTGGTTTTCCTGCATTTTTACTAAGTTGTTGCAAAAGTCACTTTTATTTGGATTTGGAAGCACAGGAAAAATTACAATACTGAATAGTGTTTAAGGTAAAGCAGGTTTATTAATTAATCAAAAAAGCAACCAAGTGTTTCCTAAAATATAAACCACTATCTATATTATATACACCTATTCCTCTATTATTCCATCACTGAAATGTCCTAAAAATATAAGCAGGTCCCCCAAAATATCATCTGAAAATCCTATTTCTCTTTGAAATCACATGGCCATGAGTGGCCATCACACTTCCCTGCTGAAGTCATTTCACACTTCCATAGAGGAATCATTTTTGCTTCACTGAGTTGTTTTTTGGAGAAAGAGACCAAGAAATATTCTGTTAAAGAGATATTCTCATCTGTGGGATGAAATCTGTTCAGGATCATGGAATGAGGCAGCTCCTTGCCACAGAGAATTTGCTGTTACTCAGAAATATTTTAAGGGCTCAATCCAGACATCAGGAATATTTCCAAGATCAGTGAAGGCAGCTAGATTTGAGGCTGCACACACAGAGGAGTTTGATTTGTGATTTCATCCAAGCCAGAATGGTTTGGGATGGAGAAGACCTTAAAACCCATCCAGGTCCTGACAGGGGAACACCTTCCACAGACCAGGATGCTCAAATTCAGAACATGGAGATCATAAAGAATCATTAAAACCAGAGAGCAGAGAATCATTAAAAAAAACAACAAAAAAAAAACCTGGGGAAAAGCTCCAAGCCCTGCAGAGTATATTTAATAGGCAGCACCAAAACAAATTAAAAAGAAGGCTCCAAACAATGGCATCTCCTTGCAGGAGGAACGGTGACAGCTCCCCGGGATGGGAAATCGCCGTGCCGGAACAGCAGCGATTTTCAAGGAATTACTGGCGTGCTGTGTTTGGTTTGCTGTCTCCCACCTTGCGTTTCCCAGACTGTATCAAAGCACAGACTATAACAGCTCCAATTTCTCCCACAGCAGCTACACCATGTGAGAAAAATTGACAGATTAAATAGAATGTAGCTGCCAAAGCAACTGTGAACTATGGCTGCCCAAGAGAAGAAAATGATGTTCCTGAGTATCATGTTAAGAAACGTTTTTGTGATCAAATGCAACAAGAGTCCATTTCATTATAATGCACTTTAAAAAAAAGCAAAAAAAAAAGCAATTTTTTCCCTCAGCCCAAAGCATTCCTGCAGCTCACGTAACCCTCCTGTCTCCTCACCTGAAGCGCAAGTGCCACACACGCAACAAACACACTCCTTGAATTTCTTAGGGCTGTGGGCACTTCTATTTTGATGAATCCTCAAGCCCAACCAGCTTCAAGAAGGCAAAAAAAACCCACCCCAAAAACATATCTGGCCCTAACAGAAATTGATGATGCTGTGCTAAATGAGCCCCCTCGCTCGGCTGACGAGGCGGGCGCTAATCCAGCCCCAGCCCGGGAAGTTCAGTGCTTTATCAACGCTGACATGCACATGCCTAAGTGCCACTGACATCTGCATACATGCCTTATTTATCTTGCTCTGCCTTCATTAAAAGGACAAATTGATGTCTCAAACGTTTTAAGCTCGTCACAGAATTCTTCCAGGCTCAGCAGAACGTGCCCCCGCCGCTGCTTCAGAGGCCGCCGTGCTCCAGGTGGGCAGGCAAGAGATGAAGAGATAAAGGGGTTTTAGGATTTGTTTATGGAAAAGGAAATACCTGGTCATGTCCCACACCAAGAATCCAGAACCCCAGAATGGGATACCACAGAATCCCAGAATGATTTGGGTTGGAAAGGGACCTTAAAGCTCATTCAGTCACACTCCTTGCCGTGGCAGGGACACCTCCCACTGTCCCAGGCTGCTCCAAGCCCTGTCCAACCTGACCTTGGGATCCAGGGGCAGCCACAGCTTCTCTGGGCACCCTGTTCCAGGGCCTCCCCACCCTCACAGGGAGGAATTTCATCCCAAAATCCCATCCATCCCTGCTCTCTATCAGCGGGAAGCCATCCCCACTGGTCCTGTCACTACATGCCTTTGTAAACAGCTCTCTCCATCGAGATTTGCAACTTCAGCCTTCATTAAACTAAAGATAACATGAAAAGGGTTTTTTTTAACAGCTCATAATTTAGTCATTGGGATAAAACTCGTAATAATCCATTTGTAGGCTCCATTCCTGTCAAGTCTGCCAATAAGTGTGATTTCATCAGCCCTTTATAAAAAGGCAGTAAATAAACCAGGGATTTTTGGGAGCTCTGACAGAGGCAGGTGGAGAAAGCTCTGATGTCCTCTGGGGATGGGTGGGATGAGAGCTCCAGAGCCATGCCACAGGGCTGGCTGGGCAGCACAGCTATTCCAAACACATGGAAAATGGGGTGTTTTAATGAACCAGCTGCACTTCTGCAGCTTCAAACTGAGCCCAAGTCCTGGTTACTCAGACTTCTGAGTGGACTCCAGTCCTCCATCAGCAAAGCAAATGCCAGAGTCAAACTACAGCATCTTTTGAGGGAAGAGATGCTCCAGACCCCTCGGGGATTTGCCATTTGGTTGACTTTTACGAGACAGCAGAAAGAGGAGGAACCATCCAAACTCCAGCCAGCCAAGCCAGCAGCGAAACTCCTCTTGAGCTCAGCCCTCCCCATTCCCCACAGTGCCTCCCGAGCTCCTCAGTGTGACAGGATCCCAATTCCAAACTGAAACACAAATATTAATCCAACAACTGACTTCCAAGGCTCTCTCTTTTGCCCGGATTTTTCAGATTTTTTTTCCTAACTAATTTCTTAATTGTAAAGAAAAGATTAATTTCTGCATTGTAAATAAGGGTCAGGTGAGGAAGCAGAAGAGCATTTGGAAGTTACCCTGCACATCACAAAGGCTCAGCAACCTGTAGAATGTTCAAATCAATTATACATTACATAGAGCCCCCTGGTCAGTACAACCTGAATACTCAAAGTAAAATTAAGCAGCTGATTTTAGATGAGAAAGGCAAGAGTGGTTCAAATCAAAACAGACAATTTATAATTAACAAAACCCTGAGTTATCCCTGGCTTCAAGCACTGCTTGTGGCTCCTTCAAGCTGCAAGAGGGAACAGAGGGGAAGGTAGAAGAAATTCCTGCTTTTCCTGAATTCCAGACACACTTCAATTTTAGAAGTGAGGCTGCTTCTTGGTTTCACTCCGAAAATTCTTCTCCCACTTCCAGTTCTCCCCACATCACTGCTGTGCCCCCCTTCAGTGCAACCCCCCTGCCAGGAGTGCTCACCTGCCACGGCCACCACGGGCAGGGAGGTGATTCAGCATCTCCCATGGTCTGGATGGGTTTTCTGGAGCCCTTTGGGTGGTGACAGCAATCACACAACATTTTTGTGAGCATCTTCAGCTCAACCTGCAACCACCTTGTTCCAAGCTTGTTATCTTATAGACCACAGCAAGGTTTGGGTTGGAAAGGACCTTAAAGCTCATCTCATTGCACCCCTGCCATGGGCAGGTGTGGGAATTGGAGACAGGAAAAAATTGCTGCCACATGCTGAGTCGTGCTGGAAAAGAAGGAACTTTATTTCCATCTTTGACATTTGATAGAATTCCAAAGGTGACAGTGGATTGGAGGGTGCAGCTGCCACCCCTCCAACACACTGGTCAGACCAACAGTCTGTCAGCTCTCTCCTCCTCCATGAAAATATGAAAACAAACCATTTGTTGATGCTTAAAGTGTGGGAACTCCTGGTACAAAAAAGAAAAACTGGGCAACAGGCAGGGACACCTTCCCCTATCCCAGGTTGCTCCAAGCCCTGTCCAACCTGGCCTGGGGCACTGCCACAGCAGCCACAGCTTCTCTGGGCACCTCATCCCCCACCCAGGGATTTACAGAGAGGGATGGAAGCACTGCACATACACGAAACGGAGCAAAGTCAGCTGCAAACATTCACAGATCCCCCGTGCTTCAGTCAATAATTTCTGCAAACCTTAAGTGGCTGCTGGAATCTGTCCCCATTTCCTGCTGCTTTCACTGCTCCAAACAAACCAAAGAAATGGAGCTGAACCAGTCTGCACTGGGCCCAGCACTCACGCCAACAGCTCTGCTAATGAGGGTGCAGCTCAATAAATGGTGTGTTCCACAGATTGAAGGACTAAAGGAACAGCTGTACACTTGTACTCGTCTTGGTACAAATTTTCTGTTTCAAAACATAATTATAGGCCGGGGGAGTAAGGAAGATAGAATAAGAGCATGATGAACGCTACAAAAACTACCAGGAAAGCAATTATTTCCAACCAACGGGTGTTGGATTAGCCCAGAAGCATTTTTGTTTTCAAGTCTTACAAGTATCTGATGGAAGCTGAAGCGTTTCATGAGCTCAGCTGGTGTGCACAGGGGGACAGGGCAGGGTGGACACCTGGGCACAGGTAGGGAGGGATCTCTGCCCTCAGGGACGCTCCTGCATCCCATCCCTGCCTCTGCTCTCTCTCTCAGGATCAGCACTCCAGACAGGCAGCACATTTCATAGAAGGGAAATGATTTCGGATTACAGTGATCAATGCTGCAAAACAGTGACCTGGGGATACAAAGCTACAGTTCATAAAATACCAGCGGAGATTATCACACTCAAAGTACTTCCATTTCAGTTGTTCTGACCTTCAATTGGAGCTGATTTTTTTTTTTTTTCCTTAAGCCCTTTAAATCTTCTGTTGAAAATACGATGGTGTTGAAGACTGGCCTGCAGCAGCATTTAGAGGATTTCCCTCCTGCATGGCTCCATCCAAGGTAGGTGCTGGGATTCCTGCCACAAGGGGTGTCTGGTTCAGAGCCAAAAGGACTCTTTGAAAACCCCCAGAGCAATCTCATTTCAAGGCCAGCACGTGCATCCATAAAGCAAACTTCACTTCACTTGCCTCTGCTCTATTCTCCCTCTGAATAAATCCTGGGACATGAAAACGCTCTGAAGAGATGCTGCTGCTCAGCAGAACGAGGCTGGTGAGTGTTATCAGCACCAGAGGCAGGAGAAAGACAAAAAGGAATGGGAAATGTTAGGGAGGTCCTGCCAGTCATTCCTCTAAAAAAAAAAATAAACCCATAAAACAGAGTCTGACAAGAACATTCAGCTGTTGTTTGGTTTCTGGGGCAATGCAGTATGCAAGTGGTCAATGGCTGCTCTTTCCTGGAGATAAATGCGCCCATAAAAGCATTTTAAATCATCGAGGACATTACTCACAGCAATGCTGAATGATGGACGTGCCACGTTCTGCCAGGAACGAAGGTGATTTCTTTGCTGAACTGCTCTGCGGAGCAGCATAAGTGCTTAAACCAAAATAAGCTCCTCACACCTACAACACTTCTGAGAAGACTCATAAAATAAGACAAGATAAACCACGTTTTAGGCGAAGAAGTTCATGTGTGCTCACCAGAAGCGAGATGACAGATGTGTCTGTCTCCAGCCAGCCTCCTCCTCAGCCAGAAATAAAACACACAGCAAACACACCCGGGCTGTTTGCTGTCATCCCTCATTGTTCAGATCTTTAAGGAGAGAACCCAGGTTCTTCAAACAAGCAAAAGAGCCCTAAAACCACCTTGGAGCTGCAGTGCCTGTGTGAAACGACTTTGCATTTGGTGCTTTTCCATGCAAGTACTCTGAATAAGTGGGGAAGACTCCCTGGAGAAGGGCACCAATATTGAGAGCTCTGGGCATGCTAAGGAGGGTCTTTATCCCGAGCTGATCTCCAAACCCAGCCCCTCTCCAGCCACATGAAAATGTCACACGAGATAATTGTATGGGTCAAACCATGCCTGGCTTCACCAGCTCATATTTCCCCAGCTGCCAGGGCCACCCCTGCAAGGGTTAAATTCTGCTGTAAGAAAAAGCAAGAAGTAATTTCCAACCCTTGGCCCACCTTCCAGCTCAGTAAACAGCAGGGAGATCATTTAATGCAAATAAAGTACATTTGCACTATTCCTAACCAACAAAACAATCCAGTGGAGCCTTGAGCACCTCCCTCTCCCAGGATGTTCGGTGCCACTGATCTTGCTGTTAAAATGCATTATTTCTCTCCCATCCATGGGAAAGAACAGAAAAGGAAGGATGTATAAATGAATGAGGTGCTCAGTGCCTCCTCAGATGAGACCTTTAAGTCAATACAAACAAATGGTGTGGCCTTTCTGTGCTTCAGAGACAAAGAGAAATATATAAATAAATGAACACAGAATATTTTTATTCTGGGCCCTTGCTTCTCCCATCCTTCTGCCTGTTTAATTGCCTGCAGTTTGTATTTATGAATGCTTGCAGATCAATGGGGTTGTGCTGGTTTGCTGGAGCTTGTGGTGCCCCAGTCTCTGCAGAGGCTCCTGCTGTGCCCTGGGATCCGGGCAAAAAACAACAACAAAAAAGTGGACTTTTCACTAATAATCTCTTAAAGTGCTCTCCACTCTACATTCTGGGCCCCACACCAGGAATTCACCTGAACACTCTTTATTCCTCTTCCTGTTGAGCTGATGCTTGAGGCTGCTCTGGTCTCTGAGTGGTACCCAGAGCCTGAGCAGCCTCCAGCTGCACCTGGAAGCAGCAGGAACACCAGGAAACCCCCCCTGAACCACTGGGGAGCACCTTTGGAACACACAATCACCATTCTGCTCTCAGCTTCACAGAGCTCCTCAACTCCACAGCCTAACCCAGAGGAAAATGGTGTTTCAGCCACACAATTAAGCCCAGGGAGTGATGGTGGAACCAAAAGTTAATCCAGAATTAGTTAAATCAGTGTCTTCACAAAGAAGGATGCCCCACCAATTTTTACTACAACTCAGGCCCTGGTTTTGCTACCCTAAAAATGAAGTGGCTTTCTGAAATAATGAGGTTATTGTACTTCATTAGCTGAGAAAAAATTAATTGGGTTCACAAGAAAAGCCAGACTGTGGTGAATCCAGCTTTGCCTTTCTGATATACAAATATTTGGGGGAAAAACACACTTAAGGAAGGGAACATCATCCCTAGCAGCCAAGAGCACGAGGGGCATGTAAACAAACATTACAAGCTCAGAGTTGGGCAGGAGATGTAAAAAAGGAGGATAAATAGGAAAGGATGAACTTCTGGAGGAGCAACTTCAGCAAGCAAAGAGCAAACCAGAAAAACTTCACCCAGAAAAATTTGGTTTCGTGCATGCACTGCAAATTGTTCAAATTACCAAGGTTACTCTGCAAGTGAGGGGGAAAGGTTCTGACTTGGAAGAAATTCAACTTCTGGGATCAGATATTGACTCCTCCCCACATTTTGGGGACAATTAGTTCCTGTTTTGGGGCTGTGATCGAAAGAACAGGACAAATACAAGGAAGAATTTGTGTTTTACAAGGTTTTTGTGGGATCGTGGCGGTTCCAGCTTTAGCCAACACCCTCCAAGCACTACGAGACATTTTGTACCATCACCTAAAGGGTTTCACATCCGCTGGGACACTGCTCCAGGCACATCATCAAATTACTCCAGAATCAGAGAGAATAAGACAGAGGTGGAGCTGTTAAAAACCACCCATCAACCTAAAGGTCAGGGCCCCTGGCAACAAAGAAAAAAGAATTATTCCTGCAGTCCTCAAACAGATTTATCCTGGATATAAAGCAGGACCATTTACAGCTCAGCAAAATTTGAAAACTGGTAGTAAAGCACATTACAAGCTTTCTTAATTCAATTTTCCCTGGCATTTATTGTGGTTAATAAAATACCCAAATGTCATCGAGATTTATAAAAATGTATTTATAGGTTAATAAATGCGTAAAATGGATTATTTGGAAAAACAGCTTACAGAAAGCCTGGCGTCCTAAATGGATACAGATTTGGGGTTTGCTGCCTGTCAGAGGGGTAATTAGTGCTTATTTACACAGATTTCCCTTCCCTGTGAAAACACAGCCCTGAATTTAGAGTTCAGGCTCGGTGTTATCTCCGCTGTGAACTTTTATGCACCAAAATGAAAGAATAAAGGCTCCTCCAAAGACCCTTTGCAGCAGATCCTTTTGGGAGTCCAACCCTGCTACTCGCCAAAACAGAGACCATAAATACCAAAACTCAGGATGAAGATTTGCCTGGCCTGGAATGGTGATAAACCAGGGAAAGAGGCTCTGTTTTGAATTCAAGAAAATAACTTTAAATAAATAAAAAAAATACACATTAAAGCATGCTGGAACAAGCCTGGGAGCACTGATGGGAGTGACAGTCTCTATTTCCACATTTTTGTGAAGTATTTCCAGTGAGTGACTCGGATTTTTTGCTAAATAGGCACAAAATTTAAACTATTTATTGGCTTTTTCCAGCTGTGTCAAGAAACACCTTTGGATGGTTTGGTGTTGAGCCTGTGTGCACATACACACAAAAACACGGATTATTTCCTTCCCTCACCTCTTAACATGCTGGATGACAAACATTCTCTGCTAGCCAAGCAAAATTCTAAGTCTAGAGAGAAAAAGTAATATGAAAATAATATAAAAATATAAACCACACACATATAAATATGCATGCATAGAAAAAAAACTACAAATCCAAAATGCTACAAAACTACAAATCCAAAATACTCATCCTAAGAAAGTTTTGTCCTTTTTGCCCCATTTTTAACAAACCCTCCTGAAAAAGTCCTATCAAATATTTGGTTTTCTCTCCCTGCTCTTCATTTTGAATAATTCACGTTCAGCCTTTTCATTGCTGTTTCCAGATCTGGGTCTTACCCCAAGCCAGAACTTCCTTGAAATAAACTTTAATGTGCTTTAATAATATCCCTGCTAATGCTGGTAATCACCAGCAACGGTCTGGTTTTAACAACCACTCCAGCATTGAGTGTAACCAAAGCTTTTACTTGTAATTACTGCTCTGAGCTGAATTCTGGTACAATCCCATTTATATCCAAATTATTTGTAATGAGCGTTGGGCTGTACCAGACTGGAGGGCTACAGGTTTAAAAGAAAATGGATTAATATTTTATTTTCAAGCCATTTCAAATCCATTTCTGTAACTAATAAAGAAACGAAAAACACGCATAAAGCAGTTGCTACGATAATTGACTAAAAAGGGGATTTTCTAACTCACGGAGCACTGCAGGAAGTTTTTTGTTCATTAGAGCACGAGTGCAGCAGAGATTTATGGACGCAAATAGACATAATTTCAGGAAAAGCAGAGAGAGGGACGCACACACACAACATAAAACACGGCAACTTATGGGACGTGCTGAGCCTTTTAAGCACGGAGAGGACAAACATTGCGAGGCACTCATCCCTTCTAAAAGGTATTTAATAGAATGGAAAAGTCTCACGTTTCCCAGAAAGCTTTCATGTACAGCTCATCATTTTTAGACAAATGCTTTCTGAGCCTTCACTAATACAGTAAGTTACAAAAATTCTTGGCAATGTCGTTCTCATTCCTGAAGCTGCCATTTTTTAATTGACACTTCTGCATTATACAAGTAAAGGACACTGCTTTCCCTTCCTTTTTTTTTTTTTTAATACCTTCATTTCCCTTAAAACTTATCAGGGAATTACAGACATTTCCAGGCATTAGTCTTAAAAGACATTAGCAAAGAAACATTTCAGGCCCTTAATGCCACGAGTTTTAGCAGTCACTGTGCTTTTTCAAAGCCAAAATAAAACTCAAAATGTCCTATTTTAACTCGCAAGCCAAATATTACAATGAGGCCAGTTGGAAATTTTGCTTCAGTCCATGAACACAGCCCCAAATTATCAGTCAGGGGAAATATCCAGTCCTGGGAAGCCCAACACTATTCCTGGTAAAACACATCTCCGATGTAAGAATTGTATTATTCCAGAAATTTTATTATTTCTGCTCAGGACTGAAAACTTCCACTTCCTTTCAAAACCTTGCAAGACACAGAAACATCCTGGCAGTACCAAATATCTTTTTTCCAAGCTGAACTGGAGATTGCTGGGATGGGCAATGACCACCATTCCCACACTTTTTATCACAACCAGCACAACTATTTGAATTATTATTATTTTTAGAAACTTTTCCCCGCAGTGCCACAGAGATGTGGGAGTGGGAGCCCCAGGGGTTACTCCTGCCCCTTCCACACCTTTAACTTCATTGGGATTTTGAGCTACACGCAGCCCCCAAATTTTTAGCTTCCCTTTTCTCCATCTGCAGTCCCACTCTCTAATTACTTTAATTATGATTTGCATTGTTAGCCTTTGGTTTTGTCCCTGGGTGCTCACCCATCCCTTGGGGGTGACGGCAGCAGGGAAGGGGAGATTCACTCCAAAACTCGCAGGAAATGTCACAGCCTCAAAAATTTCACTGTCAGAAAAAGTTAAGGTTCATTCAAAGCCCCTTTTGAGACAAAAAAGTGAGACTGGAGATTCCACAAACTTTTCTTGGCAGCTTCTGGGCCTTTTAAGTGACAGCTTTTCTAAGGCAGTCAAACAAGAAAGTGCTCACTGCAGCCTCCCTTTCTCTGTGCGACGTTTTGCCTCCAGACTGAATTAAATATTCTGCAAACTCCACTTTTTTGGAATGGCTTTCAAGAAAAAGGGGTAAATTTTTAGATGATCCAATTAATTTAGTCAGAACATGGCTATCCTAATTAATCCTTCATGATTCAAAGACTATTTATGCAGTACAGCTGCAAGCACACAAAAATGCATTTATCCTAAAAAAAAAAAAACCCTTCGAAAAGAAAGTTTCCTGTCTTGATCCAGAGTCCATTTGACCCACTGGAAAAACACCACCAATTTGGAAGGAGGTTTTTAGAGCAATTTGCATTATTTTTAGGAAAGATTATTTTAAAGCCAAGATTCTGAAAGACTCTTCAGAAGTCTAAAGCACCACTCAAGACCAAGTCACAAAAGCTTTCTGCAGACAAAATTCTCATTACAATCAGCAGGGGTTTGCTCTCCTAATGAATATTTGAGTGAACTGATTGGAGTGCTCGGCTTTGGAGGTGGTTGGTGCACAAGATCTTCTTGACTGGATGATTTCCCTGCAATACACAGCACTGATGTCTTGGAAAACAGCAATTGTGGCTGGGCTGAAAAGGGTGGAAATGGGTGAAGTTCTACCCAGAGTAGCTCTCTGAAGTACAAATTGTTCTTACTTCAATGACACCGCTCAAAGTCCCCATCAAATAAATGATCCAACTGTTCTAACTCCTTCAAATAATACAGACAGGCTGGGATTCTTACCCTCTTGTGCAAATAAACTCGGAGAAAAAAGAAATTAAGGAGTTCTTGTCCTCTCAAATCTGCCTTGATTCACAGCACGATAAAGTCATGAACCCAGCAACATCCAGAGCGGCACTAAAGGGAAGCTGAGTTACAGTTTGTAATAACCAGATCCCACAATGGAAGTTCCTTACAGTTCCTGTCATTGTCAGTGGATCACAACATCCATACCTGGGTTTTGATGACTAAAGGGCAAATTGCAGCTGTCCAATAAAAGCATTTACGTTCATGCACCACCCAAAATCCTTGGCATGCAAAGCGACGGCACCGAACGTCAGCACAGTTTTTATTGGTTCCAACGAAGCACTGAAGTGGTTTAGGGAGATTTTAAGAGCTTTTCAAACCCATGCACTTTTCAGAGTGGGACTTTGTGTCAGTCCATCCACTCCCGTGGAGCTGGAGCAGCGTGAAAAATTGGAATCAGACTCCAGAGGTTCCTAACGGGTTTTTAACCCCACACAGACCCTGGGGGATGCTCCACAGGCATCATCCCCCTCATCCCAACTCCTGCTGAGTGGTTTCAGCCCTGGCACTCTGGAATTGGCCACCTCTCAACACAAAGTGCCGGGGAAACTTCTCCATGGGATTTCCAAGTGGCACAGGGTGGTTTCTGAGTCCTTCCAAGCCCACCCTTCTACACACCAGAGTTCCACAATTAACCAGTTTTGCCACCAAAGCCACTACAAAATCCTTCTGTCTCCTCTCCCCCTCTTCATTCTTCTTCCTCACGTTCCAGTTTATATCCTGTTCTCCTACAGCTGCTTCTGCTGGACTGTTTCATCAAGTGGATCATTAAAAACAACATTTCTCTGATTATATTTATTTAGTTTTACTTATTTAAATAGGTTGCTTCCTCAGAAAGGTCACTTACTCTTATTTCTCCTTTTTTCCCCCATGAAACAGAAAATATTTTGGTGCATTCTTCTATTTAAACAAGCACAGTAGATTAATTAATGTATTTAGTCTCTGGAAAGCTCCTAAGTTCCGTCTAGCAGAAAGTGGCCATGAAATTTTCTAGTTTTTTCCCTGTAATTAGGCATAATAATTAGCACAATAATGCCCTTGTTAACATCCCTAATTATATGCAACTAGTGCATCAATAGCTCCTAGAAGGAAGCTGGTTACCTTTCCCATCTCCTGTGGGCACAGCAAACCAGGATCCTGTGCTGAGCAAGGACGGGCTGAGGAGCCAGAAATCAAACAGCAAAACTCCTTCGTCTAAAGCAGCCCCAACATCAAAACCACTCCTCGGAAAAGTCGTAAAATAGCTCCCAGCCAGGCAAAAAAAAAAATTGTTCAATAAACCCTCTACATCAAAAGCAGCACCAGGTTCTCCCAGCACTCAAGTTTTGCCATTTGTTCTTTTGGACTCATTAATCAGCTCCGGCCGCGGGTTCTGCCTCGGCTCTGACGACATCAACTCAGGGACCTCTTACATTTTTACATTTTCAGTGCGTCCTGCCCTGTCACCAAGCTGCTCAGGTTAGCTCTGCTGGGAGGCTGGCTC
Organism: Oxylabes madagascariensis; assembly: GCA_013400675.1. Lineage (NCBI taxonomy): Eukaryota > Metazoa > Chordata > Aves > Passeriformes > Timaliidae > Oxylabes > Oxylabes madagascariensis. Next base: position 28,333 of record VYZR01093155.1, read on the forward strand.
GTTCCAGGAATAGAAATTAATTAATCAGTGTATTTTTCCGCCCCCGTGCCAGGGAAAACATCCCTGATTAAAACGAAGTTTTTGCAATCACTGCCGACACTGCTATTGATTAAATGGAAGCCTTGTGAGCACTTACTCATTTTAGAGGTGGATTTATTTTGTTCTTCTCAAGCTGCTTTGTTTTAATTAAAGGGTCTATTCTAAACACGCTATTATTATATATTGAGAACACCTCTGTAAGCCTAAACTATCTTTGTGGGAAAAGAGAGTGCTCACAGATGATGGAGGCATTAATTCCCCAGTTAAAAATCAGTCTAGAGAACAGCATGCCTTGGAGGCAGTCACTGAAACTTGGTGTGGAAGCTCCAAATCCACCCACAGCTCTGCTTCCAGACAGAAAAAATGCCTCAAACACGAGGAGTTGGGGCACCCCAAATAAATCCCACCGAGACTGCAAAGCTGGCAGTTTTTACTCCTTACTTGGCTGATATCACTTAAATGGAAATAAAGGAAGGAACAACCTCTTGGTCCCAGTCTCCATTAGCAGTTGTCCTCATACATTTGGTACACTCAAATTCCATGTTATCTTTTCCATACTCCACAGGATAGGACATCTCACTTGCCCCTGCACCTCTGCACGTCTCATTGCTTTCTTTCGTATCTTTATGGAGACAAATGTTCACCAATTCCTTTTGAAAATGCAAGATATTAATCCTCACACATTCCATTATAAGGAAATCATGCTAAATTAGCCCAATAATTACAAATTGCGAATTACCCGGTCAGGTCTGATAGATGAGAGCTTGAAACACTCTTGACCTTAAACACCTCATAATTTTCTCAGTATTTTACTTATAGTACAATTGCACGGAATCCTCTGGGAAGAAGATGCCTATAAATGTACATTCTTTAGTTATTTTGTAATTTTTTAACTTACCAAAACCACACAACTCTCCTCAAGATGTCTAGAACACTTTCAAACCTCCGTGTGCATAAATTAGTGGTGCTGCATAAGGCAGCCCTAATTTTTGCACTCACTACGGACCCAATTAGTTCCCCTGTACCAGAATGCCAAACAGATTTCCTTAATAAAGCAGAACAGATCACATCTAATATTTATATAGAACGCCGAGCTTTAACTCTGTCACTTTGTGTCACCAACTCCAGACTTTGAGAAAGGAATTCTGAATCAGCAGGGACACCTCCCGCTGTCCCAGGCTGCTCCAAGCCCCAATGTCCAACCTGGCCTTGGGCACTTCCAGGGATCCAGGGGCAGCCACAGCTTCCCTGGCACCCTCACAAGGAAGAATTTCTTCCCAATATCCAATTTAAATCTCTCCCACACGCTGAGGGCTCTGTGATCTCACCCTCCTCCTGCCCAGAGCAGCCCCTTCCCCTCTGTGGGCAGGAGGTGATAACCTGCTATCAGACAGCTGTCAGGAACTCAATATCTTGATTATTCTCTTGTTAATATTTTAATCTCTCCCAGCCCCGCTGGTTTCATTCCTGGGTGAAGGCTGAGCCATGCCTGAGTGCTCACAAGCTGAGGCTCCACAGAGGGAGCTGAGAGTGACGTGGGGAACCGGCAGGAAAAACAACCCCAAAGTGCTGATGACGTTGGTGCCTTTGATATTTCTCACTCGTGTTGGGAAGCAGAAACCCTGCCAGGCATCTCCGTACTGTGGTGATTGTTTCAACCCCTCTCTCTGCATTTCTGACCTGCTTGAGGCATCTCCCATGTATTTATTTTGTCAAGTTTTGGCTGCCCCAGCTGCTGAGAGCATCAGGAACCACATCAAGTTGGTCAAATCCTGGGAAGGTTTAACTGTGCTCAGGTTTGCGCAGTTAAATCTCCACCAAAATATTGACATAAAGCAGAGCTGTGTAGATAACCAAGATCAGCACGAACCAGCTTTTGTCTGTGAAGTGGACCATAAACTGATAAAGAAATCGAGTGAAATGGGGAACTGCTTCCCTGCATCCTCTGTCAGGAGAGTAATTTAAGATACTGCTGTCCCACAGGAAATATGCTTCCAGGGGCTGTGGGCACGGCCAGGTCTGATGTGCAGTGGCAGGACGCAGTGCACTCAGTCACTTCACATGACAAGCAAATCACTTCTCACCTTTCAGGCATTTATTTCAGGCAGATTAATCAAAATGAGCCATTTTGATTTTCATGGAGACCTAAATTGGTTTAACTCTTTTACCCAGCAACCTCTACTCAAGACTCTGATAATAAATTAAATTCATATAAATATTTTACAGCAGAATAGCAAAAAAATCACATTATTTTTATAGCTTTAATGAGAATCCCATACCACCAGAAATGATGTAAAATGATCCACCTGCAACACCGTTGACCCAGTGAGTGCTCACATTTTGCATCCCACAAATCCCTTCCAGCCCCAAATGATGCAAAATCTCGGACAAAAACCATGCATATTTTTGCTCAGGTAAGTCCTGGTTTAAGTGTACAACTCTGCAATGAAGTTTGGCATTCTTTAAGCAGAGGGCAGTATTACATCAGGAAATGGTTATTAAAGTTACCTGCTCCACAGCATGTGAGATTACAGCACTGCAATTTAACAGACATATTCCAGGTAACTGATTTTATGGATATATAAAGTTTCAGAAAGTACAGCTATATTCAATTATGACAGAAAATTATAGACAGGGGAGCACTGCAGCCTCCTCCTACACTTTGCTAAGAATAAAAAAAATCTTCTTGTCAATGCATTGTTTTACTCTGACCCAGTCCCTTTAATCCCAGAGGCTTTACCCTTCTCTCCTCAAATTAGCAGTTCATGAAATATAAATATACCAGCTACTCTGTCCATTCATCCTTCAAATCCACATGTCTTCCCATCCCTCCTGGACCTGGCACTGCCATCCTCTAACAGGAAAAACTCCTCTGAGTATCCTTTGATGCTCTGGTCCCTCTGGCTCCTGCTGTCCCCAATCCTGCCCCTCTTAATGGCAAAGTGGGAGCTGAAAACCCAGCCAGGAGAGAAAATTCCCCAGCAAAGGCTCAGCCTTCGAACTTTCCCTCCCGCTTTGACATTTGTGTAACATTCAGAGGCCTCTTGCTCACACAGAGATGTTCCTCTCCTCCAGCCAAGCCCTTCAGATGGGAAGAATTATCTATTCCTCACTGACATCTTCCACTAAATGGAACATTTAATTAATTTGGTCCGAGGCCAGTCTGATCTCTTTTGCTCGCATGAAGACGAGCACGACTTGTAACTCTCTGGCACCGTTTCTGCTCCTCCTCCTCCCCCTCAAAAGGAACTTTAGTTGTTTACAGAATAGATACAAGAAAATCCAAGCTGGTACAGTGACACATCATTAGTTAAAAATACACCACAGCATAAAGAGCTTTAGTGCCGGGAGCGCATCGGAATGCGGAATTACACAAAAATGGCTTAGGAAGGAAAATGAAAGTCATCTGGAAAGTGGTGATTTTTCCTGCTACAGGCTGGAACAGAACAAAAAAGACTGCAAGCACTTTGTGTTACTGCAGAAAGCCAACTTTAGCACAATTAACCAAGTCGAAAATACGACACAAAGGGTTATAAAAATACTTGAAATGGATTACCGTCTCTAAAACGCAGATGGTGAACAGAGGGCCTGAGGAGGAGGGGAAAGGTCTCAAAAGCAAACCCAAAGTGCAGGCCCCTGGCCAGAGCCAGCATAACCAGCAAAGACAATTTGTGATTTGCAGGAAGCACTGAGGACAGATGGAAATGCAGCAGAGATGAGAGGAGCTGGTAGGGAGATTCCTGTGCCAAGCCCAAAGCCCCACGTTGGGTCTGAGAGCCACAATGAGCTGGGACTGCACATAGTGCCCAGCACAGGAGCCAGGCTGAGCCCAGCTCCAAAGCTCAGCTCAAAAGCACAGCAACTTCCAGAGCTGAGAGCTCCCCACGAGAGACAAACAGCTCAGCTCTGCCTGGGGCTGGTGGTGCTGCTGCCTCTCAGCCCCAGGCTGCTGGGGGCTCAGAGAGAGCCCAGGTTCACACCTCAGAACAGAAACATGGGCAGAGACCCTCTGAAACAAACCACTTACACCTCGGCTTGAAACAGAGTTCAGACTGAAAGAATTAATTGAACACCAGCAGGTGAAACGTACTCAGGTAACAGCACCTGTACAACACCTGCAGAAAGGTCTGGGTTGGGAGGGACCTTCAAACAACTCAGTGCCACCCCTGCCACGGCAGGGACACCTCCCACTGCCCCAGGCTGCTCCAAACCCTGTCCAACCTGGCCTTGGGCACTGCCAGGGATCCAGGGGCAGCCACATTTCACCAGTGCCAGCCCTCACCATCCTCACAGAGAAGAATTTCCCTCTAATTTACAAATCTTTCACCTGCTGACATCGGAGTGAGGCAGCCCCAGGCACACCCAAGGTATTTGGAATGCTGGGAAGCTGAAGATCACACAGTTTAAAGTCCTGATGCATAAAAAGAAATTATGAGCAATATATATTCCTGCAGCTGTACCAAAAAGAATTACCAATATGAGATTGTCAATAGCAGCAAAGCACAACCCACTGCAGCTTCAGTGCTGCCAGAGAAGTCAGCAAGAAAAGGTGAAAGAGATGCTCTAGTGACATTTTAAAGGGGGGAAAAAAACAGAGGTATCTCTAATCATCATCCTCTGATGAGGTGTTTTAATTCTAGGATAACAGACTGTGGCAAAACCTAAATAAAAACAAAGAAAATCAGGACACATCTGTTCAGCATGAAAACGTTTTTTTTCCCTCCCGTCTGCTTCCTGTGGAAGAAAAAAAGACTTCAAGGACTGAGCTGAAGATAAGATCTCCTGTATCAAAGCAGGTGATACAGTAGAATCATGATAATTCTTGTGGAATGAGAGGAACGAAGATTAAGAGGAAAATGAGGAAATAAGAGATCTTTGAACCGCTTTGAAGCAGGGCACCAAAAAGCTGATCCAAATTCCCATTAACTTCAGCAGTGCATGAAATGCAGTTTACTGCCTGCATGGCTCCATGTTCTGGAAATTCCAATAATGGGCAGTTAAACTCTGGAAATACACGACTGCAGGCAGGGACGAGCAGCGCAGCCCTGCATGCTCGGAGCTGGCAGTGAGTCAGCAGCACAGGGGAAAACACAGCTCTAATAGGAACAGGGACACGGGGAAGAACTGATGGCCAGGAGTTGTTTGGTGTGAAGAGGAATGAAAATAGTGGCTGTGAGACTGAAGTGATAACTCCTAAAAGATTTAGAAGCGGCGAGGGAGCTGAAGTGTTGAGAAAAGAGCAGAAGGAATTACAGACTGGAGACAAAAAGTGAGTCATATTCCAATTCCTTCTCTGTGCCACATGGTGTATTGAGGACAGCTGCCACTCAATAACTCCCAAAATAACGTTTTACTAGAAAACTTTGAGCAGGGCAGTTGCACTACATCACCTCCACAGGTCCCTTCCAAAGGCAACAAAAACCACCAGAGTTTGCAGCATGGTACAGGCAGATTAATCATTTAAAAAGATCATTTAGAGAAATCAAACAAAATATGTATTTCCTAGTAAGGGAATAAAGATGTTGTTCTTAAAACGGGATAAACAAGAACAGTTATCAGTTTGAAGGAATTAAACAAACCAAAACTGTCTTATTTTCCTTCTCAGTAAGGACAACTGTGATCCTGAGAAACTAAGACTCAAAATTCAAAGAAGAAAAGTTCAAAACTGGCCCTAAGGAATATTTCTCCTCCCTTCAGTTGGCAGATGGATCCCTTGAAGCAATGAATCCATTTGCCAAACACTTCCAGGGGGGCCAGGGATGCAAATTTGCACCCAAGACCAACATAAAGACAGAGGAACCAGGGAAACATTTCTTGAGTGACTCAGACTCCAACACCGTTATGCAGAATCACATCTATAATATTGTTATTGAGTATTAAAAGGGTGAAAAAATCAGTTCTAGCAAAGATTAGACTAAATATTTTAATCCGCAAAGCAAAGATTAATCTGAATTATAGACTTCCTGGAGAAACTTTGTTTCTGTTTGAGTTGTTTATTTTAAGGTATAAAATCTTTTAAGAAGGAGCAGTAAAATCAAAGTCGGCAGCATCGGGTGTTTCATCCAGACATTCCTTTAGTTTGAGGTTTCCTAATTTTTAGCCACATTTCTCAGCACCACAGAATCCCAGATTGGTTTGGGTTGGAAGGGACCTTAAAGCTCATCCAGTTCCACTCCTGACACCTTTCACCCTCCCAGGCTGCTCCAAGCCCTGCCCAACCTGGCCTTCAATCTGAGCAAAGAATTTATTTATTGCCACTGCTGCAGTATCAAACCTGATAATAATTCCAATAATTCCACGTGCCACAATTCCAGGACCAAAACAAACCTTTGTGTTTGCCAATTTAGCTTTTTTTTTTGCCTTAGGAGGATGTGGGTTAAAAGGGGCACGAGAGATGCACCGTCAGGACACCTCATTTCCATCTGTAAAGTAAATGTTTAATATTCCAGGAGTCGGAAATTAATTTCCTAAATGTTAATTGATGCTATTTCAAATCGCTGAGGGCACATTGAAGGCATTTCAAATGATTAACACAAGATTTGATGGCAAAGAAGCCATTCCAGAAATGGTCAGAGCCACTGCCATTCCTCCTGTCCCACCTACAGCAAGAAACGCTCACTGAAAACCAAGTGAAATGGTGGAACTTGACCTGACTAAAATCCAACCATCTCCAACCTGATTTTGTGTCCTTCACTAGAGGACAGAGCTGCTTTTAGGGGTGTTTGGGACTTTTTTAGGATTTGCACTGTGGACATCACTGATGGCACAAGTGGATGGATAAGACAAGTTCAAGCCACTCACGAGCATGTCCTTAAATAACTAAAATGACAAACAACGCAAATAATTTAAAGAAAACCCATCAACCCCCCCCTCCCCAGCTGATTTTCAGCCCCACAGCCCCAGCAGCACTCCCACAGGGCGTTCCCCTTCCAGCCTGTAGGACAAACTACAGCTCCACCTCAGATAATCCACGAAAAAGTGTCAGTGCCCGAAGAGCGAGCAGCAATCCAAACTCCGAGGTGTGCTGGGGAAAACACATCTGTCTGGAGGAAACGGGGACTCTCCTGGCTGCGGCACTGCCACTCCAGCATTTTTCAGGAGCTCTACACTCACTTAAGCACCCCTCGAGGCAGCAGCAGCCACCAGATCCGGGATGACGGATGTTCCGTCTCCAACTGCAAATCCCACTGTGATTTTAATTGAATCCCAGCAGCCATTTTATTTCTTTTTTTTTTTTTTTTTTCCTCCCAGAGCCTCTCCACTCTCTGTTTCCTCCTTGCTCCCAGTGATTCAGCAGTTTATTCCTCACCACACTAATCCCTCCATGAGACAGTTTCTCAGCCCTTTCAAGCAGTGACAGCAGCTACCCATATTGCTGGTGTTTGGGGCTCTTTTTTTTATTATTAAATAGGAATTTATCTCAGACATGCTTTGACTTTGAGGCTCCACCACTTTTCCAACCACGAGAAGCATCATGAGTACACTGTACTGGTGCATTCTCTCAGCTCAGCTGATGACAGCATTGCAGGAATTAAAAAAGGAGACAGAAAAATGGAAGCCTGGAGCCCAGAGGATCAGAAACAGGCAGTGACACCTGGAACCTAAACCAGCTGTGAAATGCTCCTCAGAATATCTGGAAAATAGATGTTTGCTATTTACAGGGGACTCCACAGAACTGCCAGCTGGCTGTTTGAGTTACTCACCTAAGAGGTGCAGAAATCCAGTTAATAGGAGAAAAAAAAAATAGGGAAAACAAACTGCCAGGACCCACCTGTGCCAGAACTCCCAGCAGCTCCTATCACCCAATAACACCTTGGAATTCAGGCTGACACATCTTGACCCAGCTCTGTAGGCAGAGGCTCAAAACTCAGTCTAGCGACTCTTTCTTGTAGTAATGAACAGTTTAAAACCACCATAATTGCTTCTGACCATAATCATCCAACAGCCATGAGCTGTTTATCTCAGAAAAATTAATCCTCAAAGGGTGACCCTCATGTCCACAACGTGCTCTCAGTCATGGAGAGTGATTGATAAGTTATTCCAAGCCAGTCCACAGAACCACTGGTAGTGGCATTTTATCATCAAAGCTCCTTTGCCCTTAATCAAAGGCTAATTCAACATGAAATCCTTAAATATGGGCTGCACCACAAGATAAAGTTAGCAACCTTGAAAAGGCTGAGAAATGGCAATTTGCACACACAAACACAAGATTGAGAGCTCCCATCATAACCTGCCTCATCAATCACCAGCAGCAGTGGCTTGAACAGGACTATTTCCCGAGTATATTAAACTTCACGACATCTTAACCTTCTTGTAAGGCCACAATAATCTCTTTTACAATATCAAACTAGTGCAGAAGGGCAGACTTGCTTTGTGCCAAAGCATTCCTCGTGTCAGGCTTCAGAATTAACAGCCTTGCTGCCTTCCCAGACATTCCTTGGTGTCATTTCAGCCCCAAATTCCCACTCAGGGAACGCAGACAACACATCTCACACATATCCTGAAAGAAAATGCTCTGAAATGCTGGAGTGAGGCACATCCCTTGAGCTAGCACCTGGTAATTACCTGTTCTTCCAAAATCTCTTTGCAAGGAAAAGATCTGGCCAGGCAGCCGTGAGTGAACACAGCTTCATCCCAAGTTTTGTTCAAGTATTTATCATGATCTTAGGGTGAAAAGCCATGAGAACATCATCCTAAATATTACTCAAGTTTAAAACAAACAAACCCAAATACTCCAAACCTCAAGCAAAACGCAGACTCTGAAATAACGAATTACATCAGGGTTCTATCAAAAATTGCCATTTCACTCTGCTGCAAAGTGAGGATGTTCTCTCCCAGCTCATCCTCTAAAAAACACAATTTAATCCACCATAAAGTGGCAGTTTTGGTGGTTCAGTTCAACAAATTACTTCAGAACAACTGACTCTGTCTTAATTTTGGAGGGGTTTTGGGTGGCATGAGGAACACAAGTGATGAGGGGGGAAGGAAACAGCCAAGCAAAGGGATGGCAGAGAGGCACAGGAGGTGAAGAGCAGGAGAAGGAAACCGGGCTGGAAGTGGGAGATAATGAAGAGGGAAAGAAAGGACACAGCAGATTTTCAGAGGATCAGGAAAAGAGTGGGAGGACATGGTGGCAGATGTGTCAGACACATCTGACATTGAGGAGCCAGGGAAGGAGGACACTTCGGGATCCTGGGGAGCGGGAGGACGCCGGGAGACCACAAAGAACCCTTGTCTTTGAAGGAGGCATCTAAAAATCGCTCGTTGGAGGCAGTTCAGTGTCCATCCAAGTAATCCTCTTACACACTGACCCCCAGCACTTCCAGCTGAGCCTGTTCCCACCTGGAACGAGCAGCAGAGCCAAGAGCTGCCAGACACAAACAGGCACACGCCAGGCAAAGGGGAAGCTGCCAGCGGGCAAAACCAGTCCCAATCTTGTCAAACCATGCCCCGAAAGCAGCTGCTTTTCTGACTCTGCTCATCAGAATCTCCTTTTCCAGAGCTCTTACCCAGCACACTCAGTTTTAGGACATTTCTCCAGCACAACTGTGCAGTGTCTGCTGGTAATAATTCTAATTAAAATTACACTCTAAGCCTGGTTGTGGGATACAAAGCACAGATGCTACAAACTCTAAGAGGACTGCTGGCCTGTCACTGTTCTAATTAGCTTGACAGGTAATCAAGTAGAATTTTGTAATTACACCACTACAAAGCACAAATGTTTCCTTTCAAATCCCTGCTTCTGGAGTCACTCTGGTCAAGCACAGCCAGTTTTGAGCCACAGGAGCAGAAGCAAAAGCCCAAACTCGGCTTCCTCAGGGCCTGGCTTTGACTCAGCAGAGGCCCACGTGCTGCTGAGGAGCGTGGGAGAGAAGCTCCTGCCCTCCCCCAGAGATGGAATACGGATAAAAGCTGAATCTGCAGTCCCCAAATGTGTCGTTTTGGCAAGTACAGCAGAGTGTGTGACCACTCTTCCCTCAAAAACACGCTGTGCCGGCTCTTTGGGAGCACCACAATGGATCCCAGGGCTCGCTGCCACGGGCAGAGTTTGGGCACTCACATTCACCGCTCAGGACATCTCAGCAGCCTGGGTGACATTGCTGTCCCCACTTCCCACACGCCACAAGAACCCAAATCTGCCATTCCGAGACCTGAACACCCCACGGGGCACCGCTGACCTTTAAAATGGCTCACATTCACCAAGTGCTTCCCCACATCAGCCTTTATTTCAAATATCCCTTCACTCCCCGTGCCACTGATGCCTTTTGGGGCTACCTAAAAAGAGAGGCTAGACAGAACTAAGGGAATAAAAAGCTGTTCTATTTATTGAAGGGCCTTCAGGTACATTTAGGGCAGATGAAGCCCCCCAGGGGCTACACCCGAAAAGGGATGATGGTCATAGGTTTTCACACTTTGATCAGATTGGTCCATTTGCATTTTGGGGGGTTTCATCTTCCAATTAACAGCTCCAGCTAATGAAGTCATTCACCTCAAGTTTGCTGCCCCCAACTCACTTTTGTTCACATCTCTCAGGCCTGAGGCAGTGAGGTGTCCTTGATTGCCAGGCCTGGAGAGGAATTGCTGTGTCTGCCCAAAATGGGGAAGCAGCAGCTCACACCGTGTGTGGAGTTTGGAGTTCTACACTAAAGAACTGCAGGATTACAAATCTATGAAAAATATAAAAGCTGAAATCCTAAGGCATCACCAGAATAGAGGCTTTTAACCCAAATTCCAGTCACATCCTCACTAATAAGGAGTGTTTACCCAAGAGTTAAAGGCCCTGTAAACAGAAAGCAATTTCCATCCTCCTGTCTGGGGTGGTGTCAGCATTTGCAAACCATTACCAGCGTGCCCAGAACTGTCTGCTCCAGTCCTCCACACTTCCTATCAAACTGGCATTTAAGGATTTGGAATGCAGAACACAAGGCTGCAGCCTAAAAATAATATCCTGAGATTTGATCCTGCACTTCTTATTCAGGCTCAATTAATCAAGGTTGCCTAACTCTTCAGAAGTACTCTTCATCAGCAGATTGAAAACACTTCCCACATGAAATGGGGATCAGCGTCTCCCTTTTCCTGTGGGGAACCTGAAAATGAGATTTCACCTGAGAAGGAGCTCGGAGGCTAATTTAGGAGTACTGTCCAAAGGGATGAGGAGTCCATTATTCAAAGTTATCTTTTATATTAAGAAATAAGCTTTTCCTTTCAGACCACTAGAAAGACTAGAAAGTGATCTATCACAGGATTTATCATGCTGTCTTTGAAAAACCTCACACCAAGATAGCACATTCCCAAACAGCCAGGCTGAAGGAGAATATTTACTTGATCTCCATCTTCAGTTTTCTTTGTGAACACCACCCAGGACTAAGGAAAAACTCCCAAGAATTAAGAAATTAAATATTTTTGTCAGAAACCATCTGTAGCCTCTCCGAACAGATACAGTAATAACATCTAAAACTAAGACAACATTTATTTTTCAAACAATTGTAAGCTCTTGAAACATCTTGTTCTCCTTTGGAAGCAACATAATTCAGATTTAAGAGCATGTTGGAAAAAAAACCCTCAAGATAATTTCAGGTTCTATAGAACAAAACCCACCTCGCCACTAACAAGATTGATTCCCTTTGACATTCAAACTGAGAGGCCATTAAGAAAATTTGAGTTTCAGAAACACCACAGGTTTTTTGACAAATTCAATTGCAGAGTCAATCATTCAATGATTAATTAAACACCAATTTTGAAAATCTCTTGGCAAGAACAATAAGAGCCTAACCAGAAAAAAAACCCCGAAACATTATTGATAACAAGATATCAACACCCTTTTGAAAAAGATTCATTCTATAACTTCCATACATCCTGTTAAATATACATCTTTTACAATCTTCCATTTACAATAATAGCTGAGGGCATTATTAAGTTCCACATTTTCCATAAACCTTCCAATGCAGAATTGCATAAATGCAACATATACACCCCTAGGAACTTAAACACAGATTTATATATGCTTTTAAAAGGGGAAATCAAAACCCCCTGCCACAGAGAAACTCCAGGCTAAATTCTTTAAAGCACAACGCAAAGGAGATTCTGACATTCAATGTAACGATGTTAAGAATAAAGAGAAATTAACGCCAACACATCAGAATTAGGATTAAAGAATTGTTACCTTCTCCAGTGCATGATATGTAGCCTTCAGTCAAATTTCCAATACCTGAAAGAAGAAATTAAAATGGAATGTTAGTTATACTGATATTTTAACACACTAAATTAATTCTCGTTATTGTTAATTTGTTTTGCAGAGAAAGGGGTTGTCTTGGGTTGCTTTTATTTGCTATTTTCCAAATGCCACGAGACAACAGCAGCAACCTGCTCAGGTCCTTCTCCACTGCTTGATTCAGTTCCCCCAGTCCATGAGGTCTCTTCCCCAAAATCCCCCAGTCCTGCTCCATTCCCCAGGCCCTGCACACTGCCCTGGGGTTCAGCCTTTCCACCTGGGATGACTCAAACCTTAATTTTTCCACCTCTGACTTGACTAAGGGCTGCAACTCTTCCACTGATAACTCAGCACAGCTCTCAGCTGACAACAAACCAACCTAAATCCCAGAAAAAGAGGCTGAAGCAGAGCCATTTCCCATTAGATCATCCAAACCACATGCTAATAAAATCTGAAAAAAAAAAAAATAGGAACAAACAGGAAACTTATTCAATACATTTTTTAAACCTAAAGCTTCACATGCTCAGTAGCTGGGTATGGGTCACACAGAGAACATATGGCAAATGGAGATGATGTTTACGAAACCAGAATTCAGCGGGCACCAGAAACGCAGCAAAAATGATATAAGGAAATAGAAGCTTTTCTGTTTTTTTTGCACTATCAACACATCCCAGATAGGAGAGGCAGAAAAAGAAGCCTGACATTTTGCCTAAAGATAAGCACCCATGTCCTGGGTTGTAGCTTGAATTCCAATTTGGTGTGAGGAAGTCACAACCACAGGACACCCCTGATACTGGAATGGGGCTGCTACTGAGGTCCCTGAAAATTAGACATTGAGAAGAAATTCCTCCCTGTGAGGGTGGGCAGGGGCTGGGATGGAATTCCCAGAGAAGCTGTGGCTGCCCCTGAATCCCTGGCAGTGCCCAAGGCCAGGCTGGACAGGGCAGGGAGCAGCCTGGGACAGTGGAAGGTGCCACTGGATGGGATTTAAAATCCCTTCCAACCCAAACCTTTCTGGGATTCCGTGGATATAAAAAGCTGCTCCAGCACATTCTGTACTGGGGAATTGCATCCCTGGCAGCCTAAAGGGGGATTTTGCCTTCATTTACCGTGGATGTACCACTCCCACCCATCAGCAGCCTTCAGCAAGGACGTGATCTGACATCTCCCAGCCTGGGAGCTCCACAGCTCCATTTTCCACCTGGATTTGCTGGAGGGAAGAGCTCCCTCCCAGTTCAGGAGACCTGGAGGGGAACAGGTGGGATCCAGCCCCAGCCCCGGGTCTGGAAAAGCTTTTCCACGAGGAACAGGCTCGAGGCAGGCAGAGCCAGATGGAGCCCACCGAAGTGAGCACAGCGCCGGGGAGAGCGGGTAAATATTTGACATTCAGAGCTACGCTAATTAGACATCGAGAAGAAACGAAAGGTTTTGTACCAATCAAAATATTACTCTATTTACTGTAACTGTTCAACTTATCACTTCACTCAGGGAAAAGTTTGGGAGAACAACTTGCACGAGTCAAGCAACGCTCCAACACCAACGTTGCTGCATATTTTTAGACACCTACGAAGCTGTGGCTTTGCTGAAAACAAAGAAAAAACCCAAAAAACCCTGGAGTTTTGATTTAGCCAAGCCTGGTCTTCTGAGTACAGCGAGATTCTGAGCCCACCCAGCTCCCAAGCAGCCCATGGGCACCCAAGGCACAAGAGGAGTCTCACAGAGCTCCTGCCACACACAACCCTCAGAGCTGCACCTCACCACGCTCTGGGCTTTTGTTTCTCCATGCCTGTCATGCCTGTGTGCAGCACCAAGCGAGGATGGCTTTTTTTGGCTCTTACGTGGGAGACTCTGGATGAAATCTGCGTTTTTCTCTTCCCCCACACCCCCAGAGAATGCAGTTACTACGGAGCTCATTTCTGCTGTCTCCTGCTGGAGCTGCTCATGTTGGGTGGGCACTCACTCCAGCACAAAGCTCATCTCCCACACGCCCAGCCAGGATTTGGGATACTCCATCACTTTGAGGTAGAAGGAGCAGGGGACTGGTTGAAAAACCTCTATATTCTGGTTCTGTCTGCTTAGCAGCTCAAGCCAGCAGCATGCATCCACTCAAATCCTGCAGAAGCTGCAGGTTCCAACAACAGGAACGCTTCCATGGACAATTTCTTGAAACACTCTGCCTTGGCAGAGAAATACTGACTCAAACTGGGGAGGAGGCACATTCAGAGTACTCTGTTTTCAGCACAGGATTTCATCCCACAGGAATTGCAAGACACTCTTGATAAAACCTTCAGGTTTGGTGCTCAGGAGGTGACCTGGCAGTGCTGAGTTAATGTTTGGACTCCTCTCAGAGGGCTTTTCCCACCTTTAAAATTCTGTGTTGGAGACGGTGAATAAATTAATTGTACATTATCCACACCAGCAGCGCTGAACCTGAACTTCCAGGCTGGAAAACCTAAAGCTTTTAAATTATATTCCCCACAAACATCAGCAGATTTTGCTCAATAATAAAGAAACCTCCCCTAGCCTGGAGGGTTTGGCCACAGCTTCCCAGAAATTCAAACCCACACCTTCATCCCAATGAAAAACAACCTGGAACAGGTACTGAGGGGCACAGACTCTGCTCCCTCCCTCAGGTGACACTACAGAAGACAGCACACTAAAATCTGAATTTAGCAGGTTCAGTATTTTCTGCATCCCTTGTCAACAGAAGGCTTTGAAAAAAAAAACCTTCAGAACACGGAGAGGAAGTTGTCTCCAAAGGAAAAGCCAACAACACTCTTTTAGTGCAGCTCCCCAGTCACCGCTGCAGTCGTTCTTGAAGCTGTAACTTCCAAAAAAACCCTAAGAAACTCAAGTTCTGTGCAAGCCTCATTTCATGTAAAGGAACAGCACATCCTTCAAGAGGGGAAAAAAAACGACTTAAGGAGAGAAAATAAAAATAGAGAGGATTCATTTCACAGTAATACTGTGTGTTTGCACGGAAAAAATCCACTTTTTTTTGTGGAGGCAGTTCTTTGGGAGCTGGCAAGAGGGAGCACTGATGAGAGCCTGGAGAAGTGCTGATCTCTCGTCTGCTGCCAGCAGAAATCCATACATTACACTCCCAGTTTATATTGACACAAACCAATGCAGAACGGGGCTGAAAGCAGCGTTCCCAGAGAAACCTGTGGTGCATTTCCCATCTGGAAGTTTTTTAGCATCACCTGCAGATCCTGCCATCCCTAATGCATCCTTCCTCAAAGCACCTGGAGACAAGGCTGCAGGGAAGGGGTGATGGTGCTTCCCTGGGGATGGAAATCAAGCCTGGCCCAGGACAGGAGCATCACTGAGCATCAGCCTGGGATTCCTCAACCCAGAATTCTCCCTTGGTCACTTCAAGCACACAACAACTCATTTGCTGATTATTTTAATCTTTTTGCTGTCCCCTGGCTCTCTTGTGGGTTTAGGTTTATGGAATCACTGTTTTGCATCTCCTGCCAAACCACAGACTTGTCCTATCTCCCAAATTCAGTTTTTAACCAAGATTAAATTACGAGAATTTGCATCTCTGCTTCACTCCAGTCTCAAATTAGACACTCCAGGAGCCCTCAGAGCGCAGATTTGTCTTTATCTCAACCCCCTGTACACTGTAAAGACTTTTCCTGCTCCTGTTTTCTGACATGAACTTCCAAACCTTCCCTGCAATATTCTCCAATTGGGCTAAGGGAACACGAGGACCACAATCCCGTGGACTCTGGGCTCATTAATAAATGCTAATAAATAATCAAGTGCATCTGAGCATGCTCTTGCTTATCTTCACTTCCAGCAGCCCTCAGGAGAAAAGCTGCTCTGCTGCCATCCCTATTCCTGCTCCAAGAGGACATTCCTGGGACAAAATCCACAGCTCCGCCCCAATCCTGGCTCTGCTGCTCCTCAGAGCAAAGGCAGAGGATGTGAGCTCGGAGTTCTCACCACCTGGATCAGCATCACCCCCAGCTGCAATCCAGCCCTTCCCCAGCATCCCTGGGCTCCTCCTGCTCACCAGTTTCACCACTGGATTGATTATGGGAGCCCAAAGGAACAGACAAGAGTTTTCTGGAGCTGAAATATAAATCCCGTGTGCAGGAGCATTTCCTGTGCATTTAAACACTGTTTAGTGAGTCAGCCAAAATCATTCTGCAAGTGTCATCTATCTCCTGAAGGGAAGACTCCAGCAGCCTGATCCCAGGGACAGAGGGCTTTCACTTCCAAGCAAAATGCTGTCAGGATAGAGATCTCATGTCATGTATTCTAACCAAAAAAAAGTGCAAAAAAAAATATTTCAAACTCCTATTTGGTCTCATCAAGTGGGGATGAGCGTTACAAATTTATATTGGATTTTCAGGCTTTACAATTCCATTTGTTCATTGTCATTTGCTTCACAAATGAAAGGAAGACAGATTTCTCTAACAACCTCGCCAAACAATTGTGGTGTCTATATTTATTATCAATATGCAGCCATGCAGGTCAAAAGGATTCACCAGCTGATTCCTAAACTGAACTTGTCAAGTGCACAACCCTTAAAATTGCCTCCACTACTTAAAATGGGTTTTCCTGCTCCATCAAAAAAAACTTTTACTGACTGTAAAAAGCTTTTCCTGACTGCACAGAGAAGAAGCACCTGTTTGAAAGATGTTCTCCCAAAGCTGCTTTCCCACAGAGATTCAGGTGGAGAGCCCACACATCAGGAAAAAGCCCAGGACAACTCCAGGAGCTGCACTCAGAGGATGATGGGTGCATCCCCTTCCTACTTGATATGCAAAGTAACGACACAAATTAAATTGGTTTTCATTGAGTGATGCCTCTGTCTCTCCAAACTGCTGATCAAGAGATCCTCTTCTCATTTCGCATCAGCTTCCCAGAGGTCACTGCAGCTGAACTTGTCAGCCTTTGGTGACACAAAGGGACAATTCTGATACTGTCACATTTTGGGCTCATGGCTTTTCCCTACCGGCATAAAAAATCTTCATTTCGCTCTCCAAGCAGCCAAAGGGGATGGGTTGTACCAGCTCCTCTGAAGGAAACCACATTTTAGTCACCATCACCATAAGCTGCAGGTTCATGATCTTCATTTTAACGAGGTGTCAGCACAGCAGCTCTAAAGCTGCTCAAGACCCAACTTCACTCCCTGTCTGAGGGAGCTGAGGCTGTGTGAGCTCCCCAGGCCGTCCCCAGCCATGCTCTGAGACAATCCCAGCATGGCAAAACCTGATGGGATCTCCCAAAACTTCTGGATTTCTGCACTTTCTACAGCGTCAAAGCCTGTCTCAGCTGATGGCACAGAGCAGGAGTCCCACGTCACATCCCGGCACGAGAGCTTCAGCAGAACTCAAGCAGCTACACCTGCCAGGGAAGGCAGGGCACCACCAGCTCCCCCTCATTCCTTGTTCCCATCACTCCACCACATCAAATGTTTTCTTACTGGGATCGCAGTGCCAGAAGCAAAAATTGCAGAGTGATCAGAAATCTCCCTAATCACCAGCAACAAACTACAAAGCACCAAACAGGAAAGGTCACTGACAAAAATCCCCACATCAGGCACTGAGTAATTAATGAATACACAACACATAATAATTAGCAGCCCTGACAGTTTATTTCCCAGGTTTTGCCACTGGGTTTTTCTCTGAGGTGACAATTCAGCGCTTACTTGCCAAGCTAAGGTATGTACTGGCAGTCCCCTGATTGCTGTAAACGAAGGCCTTAAATATTTACTGCTAATAAACCGTTCCCAACTTTTAGCAAAATTATCTCCCAGCACTCAGCAGTGAGATTTTTATGACCTTCTGTGGCGAGGAATCATCTTGTGCAGCGAGATAAAATGGATGTACGCCCACAGCCTCTCCTCGCTGGAGCTGCAGCTCCATCACCATTAAATTGTTTGTTTTGCTCCTTCTTAATTTGTTCCTTGTCCTTGCAAACCCGAAGACATTTCAGATCGCCCACATCCTCCCTCGGCACCACGTTCTCCAGAAAAACAAGGTCTCCTGCCTTCCAAGTTGGTTTCTTTGAAGAATTGCTAAGAAGTTGCACAAGTAGGTCAGGCAGTGCGGAGCCACGGGGAGGCTGCAGAGGGGTTGGAAGTTTCGTGTGGTCACATCAGCCACAAAATAAGACATTTCCAGGTGCTCACCCCTCGTTCTTTCATGTGGAAAAAGCAACAGGATGAGCAAGAGACGGAACTCGGTGTTGCTCCGTTCCACCAGCACGGATCAAAGTTGGATGGGCAGAGAAGCGACAACAATAACACCAAAAAGCGAAAATCAAAGCTTGAAATGCTGGAGGGAAAGTCCCAAAGATTTGCAGCTTCTCAACACAACCTGGGGGGTGTTTGGGGTGGGAGGCACAGGGCCAGGTGAGCCTGCTCACCCCAACACAAGTAGCACCTTTTCTTTTTAATTTTTTTTTTTAAAGCCATCATCTTGGGGAATAAAGAGGTGGAGCTGAAGTTTCACTGTTGTATTCCTATTTATTAATGCTCTGAAAAGCAGCAGAGCCACATTAACTCTGCTCCTGCTCTTGGGGTCTCACCCTGGATAAAGCCAGGAGAGGAACCGCCCCACTGGAAAGGCAGTGGATATCCAAAAAACTTCTACTCCAACTTGAGAAAAAACCCTTACTTTTAAAAATTCTGAATTGTAGCTAAGCAGAACTGTTGCTTTATCAATTTTAAGACAATTATTTAGCAAGTCTTGGATGCCACTAAGGAAACCTGGAAAAAAGCCACCTTGGCATTAAGAGCCAGCTGGAAAAGGTGATAAAATCCAGGATTCTGAGAGCAGGAAAGTCATACATGAACTACCAAAAATGTCAATATTTTTACCTTATTCAGCTGCTCTAAGCAGTGAGCACAGAGGAAAGCAAGTAAGGGTAATAAAATTGACACGGCATCAGCAGAAGCCTCCCAAAAACCTTCCCAAAAGCAGGAGAATGTCAGTAGTGACTGAGGTACAATAAACTTCCCTTCCCTGCAAAAAGCACCCAGGATTTCTTGGGCATAGCAATTCCATCACTAATCAGAAATCCGTGTCAGGAAATTGTGTCTCAGTCAAACACTCTTTCCAGAGGATTCATAAAATACCCCCAAATATTGAAAAACTGGCAAGAAAATACAACCTTTTCTGAAGTAAGTTCCTTCTGAGTTATGGCTTATAAATGAAGTCATTGATACGTCCAAAAATCTCATTATTGAGGAGCAACAGACAGCAACTAAAGGTGAGTTCAAGCCCAAAACCTACAAGGAGGAACAAACCCAGAAAGGAATTTTTTTCTCTGTTATTTCCACCAGCCCATCTGAAATAAACCATAAAGGTGGAAGATGGGACTGTTCCCCATGTGTGACAAGTGCAAGCAGCACATCAAGACAAAAAAATCAACTTATTAGTTTAGCACCATCTATTTAATGCACGAATCACATAATTTTACAAAAAACAGACAAATCCTGAACAATGAATGTAAAATACTTTCAAAACACTCAGTAAAACCAGGATGTTTTAGTGAGGGCCATGTGTATTTATCACCCACAACCAGCACACTCTAAATATTAACTGTAAAATCAGAGGAGCTTCATGGACAGCAGCAAATCTCTCCCTTCAGATTTCTCCTAATTCAACTAATATTGTCTTCCTGAATTTCCACAGAAATGCCACGAGTGTTTTTTTGTCCTGCAGGAAGTCACCTCCCTTCGATTCCCACTCCTGAAGCAACACTCTGCAAAAGAACCAGGGAGCATTTTCTCCATTTATTCCTTCACAGTCAGTAGGTTATGACTAGGGGAAGGGGGAAAAAAATAAAAATCCAGAAAAAACCTGGGTTGTAATGTAATCTGTCCACATTCAGAGGCACAGCAAGCCACCAGCCTGCATCCCAGTGATACTGAGCCCTTTCCAGACCAAGCTCAGCTCCCCAGCTCTGACATCTGTCAAAACAGAACAGGTCTCAAGTAGTAATTTATATGGGGAGCTTTTTTTTTTCCCCTCCTTCCTCTCCCCCCAGGAGTTCAATTATTGCAGCAGCATCATGAATAAGCAGGATTATTTTCAGGGAAAATTAGAGAAAAAGAAAGGGGAATACATAATAAGCATAGGATTTGCCAAAATCCCTTCCTTTTTTTTTGTTTAATATATGTATAAATTAGTCTTCTTTCCCTTCTTTGTGTTCCACAGCTGCAGGGAGATCAGATCAACAGTTTCCCCTTGGGTTTGGCCACGGGGACAGAGATAATTTGGGTTCTGAAGGAGCCCAGGTGTGTCTGCACCCTCAGGGGCCACACCAGCACCTTCCATGGGGCTAAAGCTGCTGCAGCTGGGTCAGGCTGGGACATCCCTGGGGTTCTTCAGGGCCAGGAGTTGGATTTGATGATCCTCACGGTCCCTTCTGATGCCTCAAGTTTGAGCTTTCACATTTTTCAGGCTCTGTGCTGCCCAGGGGTGCAGCTCTGAGCTCACACTCAGTGTCACTCAGCTCTGCACAGAGCAGGGACACAAAACAAATCCTTTTCCTGCTGCACACCAAGGACAACTTTCAGGCCCAAAAGCACAACCAAGGGTGGGCTGGAGGGAGGAACAAGAAGGATGGGACCTCACAGCCTGGAGCTGGAATTGGACAATTAAACCCCAATAATTTGCAAATGGACCAAAACTGATCAAAGTGTGAGACCTCGTGGCTGTTTGTCCATTTTGTGCCCATTTTGGGTCCACCTTGGGTGTAGCCCTGGCCAGGCTCTTGTCCTGCCCAAGGTGTACCCTAAAGGCCTTTCAATAAATCCCTGCTTTATTCTCCAGCTCTGCCCAGTCTCTGTTCCAGCTCAGCCTTCCCAAGGCATCACTTCTACCTCAGGATTTCTACAATTCCAAGTTCTCAGACTGTTTTAGCACCAACACCACTTAAAACCATTTTAAAAGCCCAGGAGTTTTTGATTTTTAGCTGCTCAGCTCTTTTGTGTTCCCAGTGCCTGGCGCTCCTGCCTTGATCCTTTGGTACCCAATGATAAAACTCAACCAATCCCAGCAGGAAGATCACAATAAGGGTGCCAGGCTTTTCCAAGGCTCTCAGCAGCTTCATTTTGCTGGGGTGACGCTCTCTGAAGCTTCCCCGAGATCACAGGGAAGGAGGAGGGCTGGGAATCGCACACAGACTTGTCTGAGCATCACAAAAAACCCCTCCAGAGCAGCCAAAATCCTGCTCGTGAAGGTCAGAACGGGAACTTGGCAACCGAGAGTCCAAAAATGAGGACAAAAGACTCAGCCAAGCACATTGTGTGGGCAACAGCTCCTCCAGGAGAAACCTGACCACAGGAGCACACAATGGGCTGGAAGGGACCTTCAGGATCAGCTCATCCGACCCCTGCCAGGGCAGGGCACATCACTGATCCCACTGACACCCAGGGCATCCGAGCTGGCTGCAGAAACATCCCCTTACAGAGCTGTCAGTACTGGCAAAACATCAGGGATCTCCAAAGAAAGGAAACCAATGGGGAAAAAAAAAATATCCAAATTAAAACAACCAAACTGCAAAGCTACTTCTGTTTTAGCACCAAGTCGCAATTTATTTCTTACTAAGAAACAGGAATTTTGCTGTTCAAGGGATCTACAGAAAGTAGAACCTTATCTAAAAACGCATTCAGGCAAATACATTGTTTCATAAAGCAATGAGGGCTCTGTGAGATGGTATAAATCTATTTTTTTCAGAAGTTTAAATATATTGTGTGTATCCTTATAAATATCCCACATGAAACAAGCTGAGACATTCAGCTCCATCAAGACAAACACTCAGACCCTGAAAACTTCCAAAAATTGAAGGGCTTTTTCCCCCCCTTGTACCTTTTAAATAATGTATTTAACCTGGGGTCAAGGTTAAATAAGCTTGGGGTCAAGTGAAGGTTAGAAGTGAAGCAAAAAGTCATCAAACAGTTTTGTTACATCTAAATAAATCAAATTGGCTTTAGGTCTGAAGTCTCTCTTACTGCAACAAAGCTGGCTAGAAAGTGTTCAAGAGAAAAAAAAAAACACAGCAGCTTAATATATTTCTACAAGTGTCCTAAGGAAAATGAAGATTTATAAAATTTTTGATTTTTGCAAGTGTTTTTCTTTTTTCTGAAAAAATTAAGTTGGTTTTTGTGTTTCCTTTTCAAAACAAAAAAGTTGGAGGATTCAGCAAGTAAACCCTTTTTTTTTCTCTAGGATTTTGGGGTCTTTTAACGAGTTCTACTAATAAATGCATTTCATTTAAAATCCCCATCAGCGCCAAATCTGTTTTTATCTCTCACTTTTAGTTCTGCTTGCATCTCCTTCTCAAAGCTTCCATGGAACACCAGGGATCCTGCCAGGACCCAGCTGCAGCAGACCCACCGCCCCTCTCGAAAGAGTTAAACCCAACATCTCCATCTTCAAAGTCGTCATTCTATCAATATGCTGAATTATTTAGCAGGCAGCTGTTTGACTTGACGTTTTCATACAGGTCATAAACTCCCGAACACGCAGCAGCCTCAGCCTGAGCCAGCATTCCGTGGGATGAGGCTGCTCAGGGATGCTTGGAATGAGAGCCACCAGCCCGAGGCTCACCTCCATTTGTGACCATTTTGGGCCTATTTTGGTGAGCAAACCCCAGATTTTCCCCCACAGACTATTGACACAGCTGCATGAAAGCACTGATAACTTGAATTTCATCGCTTCTGTGCCACGTTAAGGATGGTGCTCAACCCTCAAAGGCAGAGCAGCTCGCGATTTAGGTTGGGCCATCTCCAAGTAGGAGTGTGAGGGAGTTCTTTTGGGAAAAAAACTCCTGGCTGCTCATCCCCAGAGCTCTGGGCAATGGATCAAGGCACAGGGAAACAGCCCTAAAAGAAGTTGCCATTTAAGAAAGATAAACTGCTCCTTTTTCTTTCCAGAGTTCTTTTCACAGGCTTAATAAAATGCATGGAAATAGAAACGCAAAAAGATAAATATAAATACATTCATAGATGGAATAGAATGGAAGGAATTAACCAGTAAATGCCACAGAAGGGGGATACAGGAACAACACACAACACAAAAGCTCCAGTGAAAAACACTGTAAAGCACAGGGTAAATTTTCTTTATGCACAGCTTCTACAGCCCAGCAATGGAAAAGACCTCGTTGTGCTTTTGTACAGTTTGAGCAGGAGTTCACTGAAATATCCTCCAGGGTTCTGACCAGCTTCAAAACCCAGCTGAACCACTGCGGGCTCCTCATGGTTTGCAACTAAAGATGCCAATAAATCCTAAAGCAGCTCCCGCTTAGCCAGACCCAGCTCCAAGATGGTTCTCAATACAAAATAATCCTTATTATTTCCAACCATGAGAAAACCAACTAGAGACACCTTTCTGGGGGGCAGCAGCCCCGTTTTCAAGAAATTGAAGTATCATGTATCTAAAAACATGCGTTTTAGCAAGGGACCTGCACCAGAGGTACCAGGGTAGGGAAAATAAGGTTCTGTGGAACAGAGCTCCTCAGAGGCACAAATAAACACAGAGCCTGACCCTGACCAGAACAATTACCCACCCCTAAGCCTCGAAAAGATGCTCCCTTCAGTCAAAATTCTTTCTCCACCGCCTTCCTCAGCACCCAAACACCCCCTGAGACCTTTCCCCCAACTCACCAAGGCTGGGACAGGTCCTGGAAGCCCCTTCTGCTCTGCCCTAGGGCTCAGACCAACACAGTTTGGGGGTCTCCAGCAGCTTGTCCTTTTATAGGGAGCTCCTGCAGCCCCACCTCCTCCCCCTGCCCCAGGTGGGTGCCAGCCCACCCAACCCTGCCCAGCTGCACCTCAGACACTCAACACCCCTGACTGGGAATGCTGGGAGGGGGAAATGCCCCATGAGGGAGAAAATGAGTGGAAAGGTGGCTTTGATTCCCTCGAGTGGGACAGGAGAGGCACCTCCTGGAGCTGCTCCCTCAGCTCCACAGGAGATGATCCCATGGCATCTCAACATCATTGGCTCCTGCACAAACCCCACAGTGCCATGCCTGGGGACTCTTCTGCTCCATGCAGAAGCAGCAATGAGCAGGGCAGAGAGGCTCTCGTTAGATCAGAGAGAAAATCCTCTTAAACTTGGGGGTCTCAGCTGAAGCAAAGCAAAACCCCTCCTTACTCAGGCCCTGGCAGCTCCAGCCCCACGGGAGACAGGGACTGTCCCACGAGAGCTCCTTGGTGCTACTCAGAATCCCAAACATCCTCCCAGATCTTCAGATCAGAGAGCCCCAAATGCCAATGAAGCAGCCTTGAGCGAGCAGCACCACGGGGCATCTCCCTTCTCTGATGCCTTTTGGGGCTGCCTAAAAACAGAGGCCAGACAGAATTCAGGGAATAAAAAGCTGTTCTATTTATTGAAGGACCTTCAGGTACATTTTGGGCAAATGAAGCTCCCCAGGGGCTACACCCAAAAATGGACAACAAGTCATGGTCTTCACACTTTGATCAGTTTGGGCCATTTGCATTTTGGGGGTTCATCTTCCAATTACAGCTCCAGCTAATGAAGTCATTCACCCCAAGTTTGCTGCCCCCAACTCACTTTTGTTCACATCTCTCAGGCCTGAGGCAGTGAGGTGTCCTTGATTGCCAGGCCTGGAAAGGAATTGTTGTGTCTGCCCAAAATGGGGAAGCAGCAGCTCACACTGTGTGTGGAGTTTAGAGTTCTACACTAAAGAATGGCAGGATTGCGAATACATGGAAAATATAAAAGCTGAAATCCTGAGGCATCATCTCCATCCCAGCAGACACATCACAGCCTTTCCCAGCAAGGATAGAACCCCTCAGCTGGAAATCAGAGCTCCTCTGCAATGCCCAGGCTCAGAAAACTCCGGATTTCTGTTCCCAGGACAAGCTCTGGAGGCTGAGAAGCGCCAGCAGCCGTGGAGAGCAGCCTCAGAGGGGTGATGGAGGGCTGAGGATGGCAGCAAGGGGAATAAAACCATCATCACTAGCGCTGGACATGAAAGCCCCCATTGCCCTTGATGGCATTCATAAAGCCATCCCCGAGCAGGAATTACTGTAATGGGGAGATATTTTGTGCTGGAGCTGCTACACGGGGAGCGTTCATCCATGCCAGGCACCGAGGTCACTGGGATTTATCCTCCACACACCCAGCCCTGCCGCAAATCCCTACTCTCAGGAAGGGCAGGGCAGGCTGGGGAGGCAGAGGAAATATTTTTGAATGGAAAAGGAAAGTTAACCAAACTCATCCCAAGGAGTCCCAGCTTCGCCCAGGCGACAGTTTTGGCCAGACGAACTGTTAGAGACATCCAGAAGGAGGAAAAGTCAAAAAGATTAGCTCTCAAAAGGCTGCAATTATTTTAACTACACATAAATACACCCCTTTCTTGGCTATAAATAACCCTCCGCAATTACGCGCTAATTACTCATGATCACATCGCAGGGTAAATACAGCGCCCCGCACAACGATAATCAGATAGTTCTTTGTACAATGTAAATTAATTGATAACGGGAGCTTTCCAATTGCGAATTAGAGCGATTACACTCGGAATGCTGTATGGGCTGAGAGTTAACCCCGGAGTTTTCCCTCCGCCAGTCGATGAAATGACGTGTTACAGGTGGCAGAGGCAGGCAGGAGGTGACAATATTCTGAGTCAGCACACGCCCCCCTTGCTGATATTTCCGACGTAATTATCCAATAATTCCCATCCCCGGAGCGCTCTCCCCGCTGCTGGCAATGGGACACTTAGTCCTGATTAGCTCTGGGGACAGGAATTTCCACACCCTTGTCTCCCCTCGCATTTCTGATTCCCTCTCCTCTCAGCTCCATCCGCCACTCCATTTACTGGCACTCGTGTGGCCGGCTCTGGCCATAAACATAAATTGTCTGCAATTTTACACCTTCCAAATCCCGTTTTTGTTATTTCTCTTTTTTTTTTTCATTATTTCGCCAACACGCGGAAGGCAAATCTACCATCTATTCATAAAATAACAGCAGTGGGTGGCTTTGCTGATTGCTGGGATGTGTTTGTCCTTTCCTTAAAGGTTGTGCGTGCCTGGGGGTGTTTGTGTTATCCCAGACCTCATCCCTGCTTGCTGCTGGAAAGGAAAAAAAAAAAAAAGGATGTCTGCAGTGGCTGTTTGCTGATTTTCTATCGACTCCTCTTTGAGGCTGAAGGTGTTTCTCATTACTTTCTGATAATACAGCGAGGACTGCAATTTAGCAGCGCTGACCTTGTAATGATGTTTATTTCTTCTCACATTGAGGATGGGTTTTATTACTCATTCCCTGCCTGTTGGGCCAATTTGGGACGGCGTGGAGCAGTTCCTAGGCTCAGCTTTGTGGCCGCTAATCCCAACTCAAGGCTTGGTTTTAGCACTGCCATCACCACTGATGAGGGGACAGCTCGGCTTAGATGCACCTGACTGTAGCCCTGATTTAAGCCTGAGATGTTTTGGTTTCTGAAATTCTTTTCCCAGGTGATTTTCTGTANGGATGTCTGCAGTGGCTGTTTGCTGATTTTCTATCGACTCCTCTTTGAGGCTGAAGGTGTTTCTCATTACTTTCTGATAATACAGCGAGGACTGCAATTTAGCAGCGCTGACCTTGTAATGATGTTTATTTCTTCTCGCATTGAGGATGGGTTTTATTACTCATTCCCTGCCTGTTGGGCCAATTTGGGACGGCGTGGAGCAGTTCCTAGGCTCAGCTTTGTGGCCGCTAATCCCAACTCAAGGCTTGGTTTTAGCACTGCCATCACCACTGATGAGGGGACAGCTCGGCTTAGATGCACCTGACTGTAGCCCTGATTTAAGCCTGAGATGTTTTGGTTTCTGAAATTCTTTTCCCAGGTGATTTTCTGTAAACAAGAGAAATGTTTCTGTAACTGTACCTGTGTTTATCCATTCTTTCTCACGGGAGAGGTTTCTTGACGAACATCTGTTTTAACCAATGCGATTGAAGAGGTTTGCCTTTGTTTCACCAATCAAATTGGTCTGTGTAAAATAGCATAAAAGAGACACATCTCAAAAATAAAGTAATTTTTCTAGCCTTCTGATGGAGAGTCTGTGTCGTTGTTTGGTGTACAACAGCGATACCTGACCTAAAAGCCAAAACTCCTGCAGATGATTTAACACTTAATTAATGTCAAATTCAGCAGTTATGTAGCAGTTCAGTGCAGGAAGAGAACAGCAACCTGTCCTTCCACGTAACCCCTCACAATGTGGCCAAACTCAACCATTTACACCATAAATCCGCAAGACATGAGATTTTTTTTTTT
>VYZR01093158.1:0-11529 GCA_013400675.1 Oxylabes madagascariensis
TATATATATGTATGTAAAATATACACATATATTCTATATATAGGTTCTGTAGGTACAATATACATGTGTTACATAGATTTTGTATATAATACACACACTTGACTTTACTGAAGCTCTGGGTTTGGATGCTGCACGTTCTGTGAGGTGGCAATGCCAAGTGAAGCAGGACCTTTCTGATACATTAGGTCAGAAAGGGGGCTCCCTAACCCAAAACTTCTAAGCTGGGAGCTCCATTCATCCCAGCAATGACAGCAGTCACTGTGCACAAGCTCACAATCCTACTGGTGTTTCTTTGGGGCAGTGGGAAGAAATGGGATTCGAGCTTCTGTGGACCTGTCTGAGGAGAGGTTCACAGGTAACATTTTTAAATGCCTGCCTGTGACGCAGGAATCCCAGGTGTTATCAGGATCCAAGACATCTCTGAAAAGGGGGTTTAGATCTTTCAAAGTCTTGGTTTGTGCCCTGTGCCTCTATGACCAGATTGCTGTAGTGCCTGCCTGTGCAGGAGCCACGTGCCTGAGGAGCAAGGACTGAGCAGCTGGAGGCTCTCTAATGCTCAGCTTCTGGCCCTGGGAACACTTCCATATTGCCTGTATGCGCAGTATGGGTTGCTGGATGGCTACAGAGTTCTGTTGTCCTTCCTCACTTCCCACTCCAGGGCGAGTTAGCACAGGGCTCAGTGTGTACTTAGAGCCTTTGTGAAGCCTCTCCATGCTGGGCACAGTAGCGTAAGAATTAGGCCAACAGCTGGGAAGTTAAGCACTAGACTTTGGTGAAATCTGGGAACAGGTGTCCCATTTTGATTTGGTTTTACTGCACAAATGCAGGGTAAGATCTACTTATCTTACAGGTTATTATCTCTGAGTGATGAAGAGCTGTAAAGCTCACTTCTTGTCTGGGCATAATTTAATATTTCAAGAGGCCATTTGCATTAACGGAAGTCAGCTAGCCCTGTTTCAATTATGAATTAATTTGTAAGAATAAGGAAAATTATGTGTTTTTCCTGCTAACTGTCCTCGTCCTTTGAGGATGCCTGTAAATTCACAGGAAAAGTTTATTCTTAAACCAGAGGCCAAAATTAAAACACTATCTTAAAATTTTAGCTTCTGTAAGATCCTCTTTGCTTTCATCCCTTTGTAGCTGTGCAGGTCTAATTTTGGGATTTAGATTACCCTCACAGAAGATCAATTGGGTTTGCTCATGAGAAAACTAATTAACAAAGCCATTTTGAATGAAGTTGAGTTCAATTGATGACCTTTTTTTTATTGAATATAGTCAGATCCCAAAAAATTACGTGATTCAGGGAGAAGGATTACTCTTCAATTACTTTTCAGACGTCCGGTTTATGATGGGGTGGAAGACACTGAGAGTTTTGAGAAATGAAATGCTTGGATCCACAGGGAACAGAGGGCATCCACAGTGTCGCTGCTGCAGAGGGCCATGCATTGGGCTTGCTGGGTGCTGGAGTGAGGAAGCCATCCAAAATTCATCTGCCTAAGGCAGAGCCATTTTCTGAAGGTGTCTGGTGTTTTGCCCTTTTCCTCCCACCTCCTTGCCTTTTCCACTGCAGTCCCACAAGCTGCAGCTGGTGCAGGGTCAGAGGTCTCTTCTGGAGGTGTCTCCACTGGGTGCTGTCTCAGGGATGTGGAAAGCGGGAGACTGGCTCCAAAAGGGATGGATGCCAGCCTGCCCCTGCCAGGGGCTGAGGCAGGAGCACTGGCGGTTGTGGGCAGGTGGAACCACCTTGGGCAAGTTGCCTCTCTCCAGCCTCGCTGGTATTTCCTATCTGGTGAGGGAATAATGTGTAGCAGACATATGTGGCTTAATCTTCTCCTAACCGCACGCATTATCACATACCCAACAGTTGCTTCACAGTTGCTTGATGTCAGTAACATTTCCTCCCTTATAAAAAGTGAAGGGGGAAACACAGTCAGCTTTTTAAAAGAGGAAACTGGGGCTTTGTTTGGTGTGGGCTGGGGCCGAGGGGCTGGATGCTCAATAGAGGGCACCACAGCACAGGCTGTCATCCCCTGTATCTCAGCTCCTTGGGTTTTCCCCTTGCTCTCCGTGATCTGATGTAAATGGGCAGAGTAAATTTGTCGAAAACAAAATCGGAGTGTTAACCTTCCACACACATTCAAGTGTGCATCTGTCATTGTATTAGGTTACAGTAGATACAGGAAATCTTTAGTTAGGATTAAGTTGTACTGTTCAGCCATATGTTGTTTTTCTCCAGCAGAACAGTGTATAATATACCTAATAAAATCATGTTGAAGAAAACCAGATTTTGGACTTTGTCCAAATAAGAAAAAACACATGTTTTTCCTTTGGTAAATATTTTTGCCATAGCACAGGAAAAGATAAATATTCCTCATGTAGTATCCAGCATTTCCTGAAAAATGACATTATTCCTTCTGCTTGTGAAGTGAGGTTTTTCAGTCTTGCTTCTTTAAAGGTCTAGAGATCACGAGCATTTACTGAAAGCTTACAAACAAAGATTCACATGGCTGTGAATAAAAAATTATTCTATTATCTCTAATTCTAACGTAGAGCCTTATCCTGCAGCCCCCTTAATCACATAAGTAGTCATTATGCATGTGAGCAATCTGGCCAAGAGGAGTGAAATCTCTGACAAGTAATGACTACTGATGGGATCAAGACTTGCAGGGTTTAGCCTTTCGTTCTTCTTGCAGGCGTGCATAGGAGGTCTGTTGTTCTCTTGAATATGCTCCGTCACTTTATAGGAATTATTACAATGAGCCGTGACTCTCCCAGTAGCGCAACAACAGCGAGTGCTGATTTACATCACTGTAAGCACAGCCTTGCCTGGCACTGGCTGCAGGGAAAGTGTTGAAGAAGCACTGGGAGCGCTACCGCTTGTGTCGGAACTGCGCACGCGTCCAACCTCCGTGAAGACATCTGACTATTAATGCTGTGAAACTCCTCCCTTCCTCTTGCCTTTTTAATTTGTTAGGTGGTAGTTTGTGATTTTCATTTTTTAAGTCCTTGAAGCCAAGTCTACTTTTTAAATGTACAGCCCTTCACACAATGAGCCCCAAGGACAGCAGAAGCCCCAGAGAGCAACTGCTATACCAGCATTTAGCACTACTAGTACCATCTGGTGACAAACGTAGGGGTATTCCCTTGAAGAAAGAGTATTTTGAACAGGAAAGCATAATACTTATAGTGCAGAATTTATTGTTCATTTTGATTGCTTGAAGCATGCAATTAAAAAGCAGCCTTACCTGTTGGTTCAGAGGGGACAAGAAAAGTAGCAGTTACTTTTTAACTAAGAGGAAACAGAAATACTTCAAGGTTACAGCCAGGTAAAAGGTGTTTGTATATTTGCTTTCAGGATGGTTTTAAATGACTTGCAGAATGCATTGAGTGTTTGGTCTCAATGTGAGCACGCAGTGAACACACACATATATACATATAAGAGCATATGAGTGTGGGTGTGATTAGCTTCATGAACATCCTTCCATTGCTGCGCCTTGGTTTCTCTTCACTCCCTTCTCCTCCAGATGGCACTATGAAGCAGAAAAGAAAATTACTGTGAAATAATGAGTCCAATGTAAAGTAAAATTGGAAATTGAATTATAGCTGCAGAAAAAGGACAGTAGCCTTGAGGTCCTGATCAGTCTGTACTCTTATCACTTTTGTTTGCTGTTCCATGTGTTAGGTTACTGCCGAGTTAATAACAGTGCTTTAGCAGTTCAAGGCTTAGCAGAATTGTACTGGACATGAAATAAAGCTAAAATGAATTTGTGTCCAATATCATTGACATTAGTGCTCATTACTTCTCTGGTGTAATGCCTCAAACCATCTAAAATCAATTTTAAAGATTACCCGTTATTTTATAAAGAAAATAAAATACATTTCAAACAGCAACAGAGCTGTAAGTGTAGTGTAATCTCATGAACAGTTAGTTACTCTTGTTTTCACTGGTTGGCAGGAAACTTTTGATGGTACAGCAAGAGGAAAATCTGTGAAACTAAATGCCATTCACAGAATTTAATGACTTGGCTTTTTGCTGTGTTATTTGGCATTAGACACGCAAATGTTAGAATTGCAGAAATGTGCATCCCCTCACTGTGCCTGGGAAAAACAGTAACTGTAGTTACTCTACAGGAAACTCCAGCACATTATTTTTGTTTTGGTTTTTTTTCTTTTTAAGAGAAGTAAAAGGAGAATATTTACTCTTCCGATTTTATAAACTATAAAAGTGGATTTATTGTCTGGAATGATACCTCTACTTTTTGTTGCAATGTTTGTCTTTGTTTGGAATGTGGGTTTATCAAGAGTCAAGGCTGAAATCCTCTTTTAGTGGCTGCTGAATGATGGGTTTTCAAACTGTAATCATGAAGCTGTTGCTGTCAAGGTGCGTAGACGTGTAAATTCTGTTTTGAATCTTTTTTACGCAGCCTTTGCTGGATTTTAGACTACAGAGAAGTTTTTATGTCTATTAATACATTACACAAATTGATTTTACAGATCTCTATTTGCTATTAAAATTGCAAGAATTCAGATTGGATTAAAAAGGCTTTCTCTGTGTATGAAAGTGTGCTTGTTTTGAACTTCAGCAAAATCTGGTCTTTCTGAGACTCAATTTCACCCCCACCTGGTAGATCATTAGGGTTGTTGGAGACATTTCCTCATTGGAAGGTGTCAGAGTTGGAGTTGTTTGGTTGAGAGTGTGTGTTCACCTAGGCAAATGAAATGTGCATGCACACAAGTATCTCGTGGTTTCATGTAGATATCTCTTACTACTCATTTTACTTTGACAGATTTTTATGGGCTTGAATGAAGCCAGAAATCCTTTTGTGTGTTTATTAGATGTTATTGTAATGTTGGCTGCTTTAGAGAACAGTTTTCAGAACATATTTGTTTTTAAAACATTACAGTCCAAACACACCATTAATCTTATTCAAGAGAAGGAACTAATCAGTTACACTTTTCATTTTAGTCAGAGTACCTTTAAAATGCAATATTTCTTTCTGCTCTTACTAGTTCTTACATTAATGTCATCTCGTTTCCTGTTGCACAGCAATGACTTTTTTTGGTAAAAATGTAGCCTAAACAGGTATAAATAGGTAAATATTGACTCTGAGTAGCTTTGAGTTGTTTAAATTAAGTAGCTTTAAGTTGTTTAAATTCAGTAATTTTCTGTGGAGCACTCTTTGGCGTGGTGATAGCCTCTGATGTCTTTATTATATGACTAAAACGACACACACAGATTGAAGAAGTTTCTTGCTAATCATTCTAGGATTTGTATAGTAAAGAATTCCTTCTTTAAAAAAATGTTGAAGAAAAGTTATGTATCTTTTCTTTAAAAATAGTGATGATGATCCTCAATTTTAAGGCCTTGAAACAGTCTCTCTACAAATTTCTGTGTTACTTGAATGTATTGTATTTTGTTTACTGTCATGTGTTTAAAGTAAATGCTCTGTGCTAAATTTATTTGGAGAGTTAATTAAAAAATATATTAACCAAATCTTAAAACTGATTTTTGAAAATAATAGCTAGAATTAAATAAAATTTAAGAGTCCCTGAAAACTATCTGCAAGTAAATGAAAACCAGCATTCAGTATTAGCATTTTCATTTGAGCTTAAATATACACATATTTGTAGCAATGTAAATAATTTTGGCTAGGGTTGGCTCAGTTGTTGACAGGTATTCCAAAGTCCTGATGTTGCATGTGTATGAAGTCTGTTCTGCCTACGCGCTGTCTCTCTACACACTTCTTTATTCCACCAAACAAATGGGTGACTTGTAATTTTTATAAAAGTTTGGCTATTAAAAAGGAGAGGGAGACGAAATTTTTGTAGGAGTATATGCCTCCAACTGCCTAAAAATCATTAATTGATCCATGTGGTAATAGCAGATGGTTAAATGGAGGAAATGTCCTTGAAGTTATTCTAATAGCAGATGTGCCTAACTATTAGCTTCATGTTTTTACTCACCTAAAATTCCAAATAATGTAATAAGAAAGTAACACGCACCTAATCATTTTAATATGTTCATTGCCTTCTGTTACTGATCTGAAAACTTTAAAAGCAGGACATCATTTAGAATTTGTTCTGGGAAAACACTCCAGAATATATATGTGTGCGCGCGTGCAGGTTATATATAAACATTTGCCTTTTTTTGCTTTTCCAGGATCCTACAAGATGCATTATTGCTCTCAGATAGTAGGCTTCACCTCTTCTTACAGACTCAGCTAAGCCCAGAAGATATGGAGGCCTGTGTGTCTGGACAGACCAAATACTCTGTTGCTGATGCGATTCACAGTTTCGCCTCTCTGAACAGACGTTTTCCTATAGAAGATGAAGAGAGAAAAGAAGGAAAAAACGACGCAGACTCTGATTCAGAGAGGTGATTTGTGTATATCCTTACTTTCTGAGATTATATATCCATACATACACACACACACATGCTTCACTTTTTTGTTGATGTAATACTAAGATAATGAAAAAATTAATTGACTGAGATTTTATTGAGCTGTGACAGCTCATCATAGAAGTCTTCACACACACCTCCACACTGAATTAATGAATGCAGTAGAAATTCAATTATCTGCATTCTGATTATGTGAATTTCATTTAGTCAGACTTGAATTATTCGCGTTTAAATTATCTTGCTAAAAAAATATCCAACTGCACTCCAAATGGCTAATTAAAAGTCCAAATTTCCTGTCTCTCTTTGTGACTGGAGATAATTAAAGTTCTCCTCTGTTACTCAGGCTTTGAGTGTGTTGTGAAAACCAATTTCCTCCTTTTATTTTTTTTTTTTTCTCCCCCCCTCTCCCCTTTTCTGCAGTTCATCCTCCGGGCTCGGACCTAGTGATGACAGCATTTCATGTGGATGTAAAACAAGCCCAGCTTCTGAAGAATCATGAAAAATCATTCCTGTATTGCTACCTTAAGGACAGTACAGAGCAGTTTCTGCTTTGTTTACTGGTTATGTGTACCACACAGACAAGGCTGTCTGGTAACGTGCACCTGAAAGACCCATATTAATGGGTCTTTTGTTAATGCAACCATATGTCCTTACAAAATACTCAAAACAGACCTTGATACTATCTTTTTGGTGATTTTTTATTAATGTATTTTGGTGCAGGTCTACATGCTACCGATTTATGTTTTTGTGACTATTAAAATCTCAGTATTGGGTGAGTCGTGCTCTTCTGACATATGTGGCAGTTAAAATAATTCCCTCAGTGAGTGCATGTCTTGGATTTGAAAAATAAAGATAACTTAATTCCTCATCTTAAAAGTTGGTATATCATATCAAACATATTCAAAGCATCTTTTAGTCATTTGCATCAGAGAAGTTTCATCTTTAGAAGTCATTTGACATTTGGTGATGAAATTACACACCCCACTAAGGTACTCACTTTTTAAAGTAGCTCAGCAACATCAGCAAAACAACATTCATACAGACTATATGCTGCTGACAATTTGAGATATAAATACATCTTCCTCTGGTCCTTCTGTAATGTTTATGGAAAGACTGGTTTTATCATGCGTAAGTACTGAAGGCAAAAATTCTTGAGCATGGTTGCTTAGAAGTTTAGAAATAAAAATTACATCATTTCTAGGCTTGCTGGAGATTCTCAGCTCCCAGGGAATTATGGATACTCATTCCAAGTGAAAATCGTGGATGAGGTCCATCGAACCCAATGGCTGAACTTTGCACTGACCTCGCTAGGGCCAGGATTTCACCCAACATGTTTAACTTTAGGCATCTATATTTGAAGGTGCTAGTAGAGGTGTTTTAGTTCAGCAGCTGAAATGGGGAGTATCTCCCTCTGTGAGATGATGATAATCACACAGCTCTAACACCTTGCACGGATGTGGCCCTCTCCACTCTCCGTGAGTAACAGGAGCTGCTGATTTCATTGTGGCTGTAGTTACCACGTTGCAATATTGACTTTTTCACAAACAAAACGGAGGCTTGAACACAACTTTTTAACCACCAACACTTATTTTGATTAAATGTCAGTTTTGCTCTTTATTGTTCACAGCAGCTGCATAGTGTCTTGTCCCAGATTCTGTCAAAGGAATATGTTTCACTGTGGTGTTGTATTTATATT
This sequence comes from Oxylabes madagascariensis, assembly GCA_013400675.1. NCBI lineage: Eukaryota > Metazoa > Chordata > Aves > Passeriformes > Timaliidae > Oxylabes > Oxylabes madagascariensis. The sequence continues at coordinate 8,097 of VYZR01093158.1, forward strand.
TGACATTTAACTGCTATTAAAAAGAGCTAGGGGGTCTGATCACCCTAGCAAAGCTCCCATTAACTTCAGTGTGGTAGTTACCGGCCTAGAAATGGATATAAATACATGCCTTTTTTTTTTTTTTTCCTTTTTCAAAGAAATCTGAGGTTACTTTCAAAGGAGCATTTTAAACCTGTGAATTACAGAAACAATAGATTATTAAATAGACAGCTAGTAAGGGGTAGCATAAACATGTGTGGGCATGCTTTTTAAAAGTATCCAGCTGGGAATCTGTGTAATTTTAGAAACAGGTTTTAATAGCCTGAGAATAACATCTCTTAGGTAACTACTTTAAGCCACTGTATTTTGTTGATGGTAGCACTCTGTAAGATAAATATCCGTGTTTCTTTTTGCCGGTTCTTACTGAATTGCACAAATGTATCTGTTCACCGTCTCAGCTTGTATGTGAGTTAGCAGCAACGCTATTTTTAATGTAAAAGTGATAACATTTAATTAAAGCAACAAGTTATCACTAAAAGTAGCTTAAAAATAGCTGTTACTGCTAGTCAGAGATTTTGATTACTTGATTTTTTTTCCTGTATTTTTTTAAGATGGCACATTACAAAAAAAATGTTTAGCAAATTTATTTAAAAGGGGGGAAGGATTTAAAGACAGAAACTGGAATAATGTTAAGAAAGATATTACCATTTTTATTTAAGACAATGCAGGGTATTATTTTGTTTTAAAAGATTGAGCTAAACTCTTGAAGCACTTTACAGTTTTGGCTTACTAACACATCCCCAATACCTTGACAAAAATTACAGAAACACAAGGTTTGGAGAGCCTTTGTGGCTGATTTTATTTTTTAATTCTAGGAGCTTATCAGTATGCCAGCGAGTGTTTTCCAAATGAAGATGTTTCTGAAATAAATGCTTGTTTTCTAATAGCTCTATTGTTATTTTCTTACTTTCTTCATAATTCTGTTAAAAAAAAATCTAAGACTACTATAACTTTCTTCTCAGCTTTGACAGAAATTTGTTCAAATATTTATCTTTTGAATGTTGTTTGTGTAGCTAGTGTTACTGGAATTTTTCTTAGTAATGGGGGAGGGAAAGTACTCCATGCTCTCTAGTATGTCTCCTTCATGTATCAGCTGTATGCAATCACATGTAAAAGCTTTAAGGCATTTTGTTTCATTGGAACATTAAATGTAACTTTTATAAATGTAAATGTTAAACAAAAATAATTTTAATGTCTTTTATTACTTTAATGATTTGGTAATTTTTCAACACTGTGACATACAGTTTGATCAGTTTATCACTGGTATTTTGATTCTCATTTTTCAGTTTTGAATAATGGTGACATTTCCTGCTAGCTTTTTTTAAAAAGCAGGATAATACCTAATTTATAAATTAGAAGTAGAAATCAGATTACATTATATCTAATTGCAATAATTCCGCATTCAAAAGCTTTTCTTCATCTTTTGCTTATAGCTTTACATCCTCAATTTTATGATGATTTTTTAAAAGCTTTTAAGTAATTAAATAAAACAAGTGATTACTTTCTAGCTCATGTTTAAACCTGTCAGTGAGGTTTCCTTTATTTCAATATCAATATCCTAATCACTTTATGACTTGCCATGTGTAATTTACTCTTCTGTTATTTTTGTAATGTGTATAGGTATATAAATATATGTATACATATATAGTGTATATATATATGTGTAGATATATATACACACTGTATATGCACACACACTCTGTTGTGTTTGGGTTTTCACTTCTTTACATTTTCTACAAAAAGAATTGCAAAGAAACTCCACAAAGATGGTGTATTTGGAGTGAAAATTGTTGTTGACTTCGCAATGTATTTCTATAAGCACTGAGGGAAATTTATACTCTAAATCCCACACTGTAGAACAGTGCAAACTTCAGTGTTCACGTCTTTTTTCGACAGGTGACATACTGAATTTGTTTTCCGGGTGAATATTTAAATTTTACATAATTACTATGAATTATTGAAACAAAAAAAAAATGTTTGTGACTTGCTCTGTTATACACGGTATGGATAAGAAGAAGAATAAACCTTGTATGGTCCTGTGTCGTTTCCCTTTAATTGCAGGACTAGCTGAAGTCTAAGGACCGGGGGCTTTACTTTTCTTCCCTAGCTTTTACAAGGTGGCAAAAATTTCTTCTCACGAAAGGCCTAAACGCTTTAGAAAGTCACACAATTATTCTCTGCTTCGCTGTTGAAAATGCGCTATAACGGGTTAAGTCGCTTCTTCGCCTTCTGGAACAAAAACCTCCTTAGAAATGAATTCAAGTGGCCTTGCGGAGCAGAAACCGAGCGGTGGCCCTGGGGCTCGCTTGTGTCTTGCCCGTGGATGCTCCGCGGGTGTGGGCGCTGCTAGCGCTCCGGGAGCGCCGCCGGTACGAGCGGCGAGCCGGCGGGAGGACTTAAAAAGGGGGGAGAGAGGAAAAAAGAACAAAACAACCAACGGGGGGAAACAGGGGAAAGGACGGCAGCATCCCAGATCGCGCTCCCCGCTGCGCCCCGGCCCGGCCCTTCCTCGCTCCCTGCCCCGCCTCGCCCCGGGGCCGCGGAGCGGAGCGGGGCGAGAGCCTTACCTGGGGCCGCCGCGCTCTCCGCCCCGCNCCGCGCACCGACCCCCACGGCTCCGCCGCGTTTTGAAACTACATCTTACTATTCATTACTGAATTTATTTATATTTTTATACAAAGGCAATTAGGGCCCAGCGCTGAGCCCAGGCATGACGTTCGCCGGCCTCGGTGGCAGGCGGGCTGCTCTGAAATGGAGGTCTGTCTGCGGAACAGCGAGAGCCTAAAGGCCTTGTGTCACCCAGTTATGTAAGACACAATCTCGCCTGAAAATGCACAATGAATCGGGAAGGATTTATGTAATTAATTGACCAGTCTTAACCTGTTATCGTGATGTAAGGAATTTGGAACTCATTAATTTGGGCCCTGACAGATTTCATATTAGAGCTGGCAAATATGGATTGAGCCTCTTATTCTTGTAGCAGCTGGAATTTCCATGACAGTGAGGATTAGTGAAGAAGACCTATTGCTCAAGTCAAACTGCCTCTTTTGTAATCAGCAGCCCTGCTCTGCATNGGGTGTGGGCGCTGCTAGCGCTCCGGGAGCGCCGCCGGTACGAGCGGCGAGCCGGCGGGAGGACTTAAAAAGGGGGGAGAGAGGAAAAAAGAACAAAACAACCAACGGGGGGAAACAGGGGAAAGGACGGCAGCATCCCAGATCGCGCTCCCCGCTGCGCCCCGGCCCGGCCCTTCCTCGCTCCCTGCCCCGCCTCGCCCCGGGGCCGCGGAGCGGAGCGGGGCGAGAGCCTTACCTGGGGCCGCCGCGCTCTCCGCCCCGCTCCGCCCCGCGCCCGGCGGCGGCTCCGCTCCGCCCCGCGCCCGCTGCTCGGGGAGCGG
>VYZR01093158.1:11602-30872 GCA_013400675.1 Oxylabes madagascariensis
CCGCGCACCGACCCCCACGGCTCCGCCGCGTTTTGAAACTACATCTTACTATTCATTACTGAATTTATTTATATTTTTATACAAAGGCAATTAGGGCCCAGCGCTGAGCCCAGGCATGACGTTCGCCGGCCTCGGTGGCAGGCGGGCTGCTCTGAAATGGAGGTCTGTCTGCGGAACAGCGAGAGCCTAAAGGCCTTGTGTCACCCAGTTATGTAAGACACAATCTCGCCTGAAAATGCACAATGAATCGGGAAGGATTTATGTAATTAATTGACCAGTCTTAACCTGTTATCGTGATGTAAGGAATTTGGAACTCATTAATTTGGGCCCTGACAGATTTCATATTAGAGCTGGCAAATATGGATTGAGCCTCTTATTCTTGTAGCAGCTGGAATTTCCATGACAGTGAGGATTAGTGAAGAAGACCTATTGCTCAAGTCAAACTGCCTCTTTTGTAATCAGCAGCCCTGCTCTGCATTAAAGGGGTAATGGGAAAGAGAAAAAAAAAATAGGAAAAAAAAAGGAGAAATGTATTCATGCGTGGAGCAGAGCAAGGGAGGGAGAAGAGGGATGTATCCTGGACAGCACAGGCACCAGAGTGGAGTTTTCTCAGCTCCATGGCAGTGAAAATGCCACAAAGGCAGTCCTGGGGTGATGGAAGGTGCCTGGAGGACAGGTCTGTGCCGTCACCATGGCCCTTGCTGCCTCTCGGGCTGACTTTCAGATGGACCCTCCCAGGAGCCACTGAGCACTTGGGGCTGCAGTGTCAGAGGTCCTGGGGACAGGGTCTGGGCTGCCAAGAGCTGGAGGGACTTAGGAGAAGAAGGGTCATGATCCTGGGGAAGGCAGGACTGGGATGTACCTGTCTTTCAGCCTGGACTGTGACACCCTCCCTTATGGGGAAAAGGGTGCTCAGGGTGGGTAAGAGCTAGATCCAAGGACAGGGACAGGCCTCCATGCAGCCATGTCAAGGGTGACTGCACATGATATGCCTCAACTTCCCCAGTACAAAGACAAGAAAGAGTAAGAAAAGTCTCTTTCTCTGCTGCTTTGTGACAACCTCTCTGTTTGGGTTTTCATGGTGCCTGGCTGGGGAGTGCCCTCATCCCATTATAATTTCTTGGCATTGATGTGGTAGTAATAACATTGAGTGCAGTCTGTATGGAAACAGTCTAAGAGCTTATATTTTCTCTCCTGGCAACCTGTTAATGACTGCCCTGGTGGTGAATACAGTTATTAGCAATGACATGGAAATGTGTTCATGAGGCCTCATCATATTTCTACATGCTAAGCATTTACCTACTCTTGTGATGAATGTCATGCAGAAATGGAGGAGTATTTTCCTTTTCTCATCTTTTCCTTGCTTTATGCCATTTGGCAGTTGAACATTTACCCGTCACAATTGCTTAGATCCACCATTTGCTGCTGTGAGGAGAAGGGAAAAGTCGTAAAACGGGGGCATGGAACGGACAGTAAAACCACAATTGTTTGCAAAGACTGTAAAGTCAAATGCAGATTAAAAATAAAACACAGCTAATAAGGCATATATGGCTCTTATCCTCTGGACATCTTTGACCATATACGTATTGGCCTTGATGTCCATCATTGTGTAGGGATAATTAATGAAACCTGGCACTAAGTTTCAGTCCCAAATTTGGACCAATATTCTGGATCATAGCTCTGATCTTCCTGAAATGAAAAAAAAAATAAAATCAGACCGATAGATTGCAATTGGATTGTTCTCTTTCAAAGAATGTATTTTGTCTTTCTGTCTCCTGATACATTAAAAAATCGTCACACATGTCAACTATCTCATATTTTCCCAAAGGTAGGGAATAATTTATCGTTTGTGACAGTACACCCAACTCAACCATTGTCTCCCTCAGTTTATCGTTGCTTTTCTGATGATCAGGGGCAGCAAACCACCCAGTTAGTGCTGCAGCTATTTTGTCCACGTTTCTCTTGTTAAAATGTTGATCAGGCACATCTAATTTACATGTTAAATGTGCCAGCATATGTCTGAGTTTAGAATTATTTCAAATATCAATAAAAACATTTTAAAGTTTAAATGGATACTGTAATTACAAGTATTTGCACATTCTCTGATTTCTTCCCATGGTTATATTTAAAATATGTGTGAGTGGTAGAGCTTTCCTGTGATACCCATGATTTTGATTGCTTACAAAATTACTTCTAGGGTATGCTCTGTTTTTGTGGGGGGTTTTTTTGTTTCTTTTTTTTTTTTGGCTTGAAGATAAGAAAACAGACGTCAGATGAGATGAATATTTTGTCAGATTCTTACAATATTTTATTCTTTGATGGTGAATCAGAAAGCAAGGAAAAAAATACAAAAAAAAAGCCCCACAGCTAAGCCTTCTGAACAAAAATACATTTGCTTCAGATATTTTGTTACTTATAACAGTACTGGTTCTAAGGACTAGTTTAGTTTTTGTGCAAATACTAAATGCAAAATTCACAGTAAAAGTGGTTAAGACATATTAATCACTGATTCAATTGAAGTCAATGGTAAAAATTTTGTGCTGCTTGTGTGGGGGTTAAAAAAATTCTGTTTTCTGAATGACGCTGAGATTAAAAACTACATTCTTGTTGGAACCTATAGGTGGCCTTTTTGAATGTGCTGTAGTAAATTTTTCTCTGAAAACTGAAAAATGTTTGCTTTGAAATAGAGAACATATTAAAACAGTAATTTTCAAATACAGTGATTTTTTTGTTTGTTTCTGAAAGACAATTTATAGATGAACTTGTGGATTTATTTCCTATTTTTGGTGTACTTATGTTAAGTCATGGGTCTTCACAGACTCATAGAATGGGTTGGGTTGGAAGGGACATTAAAGTTCCAAACCTCCTGCCATGAGTGGGGACATCTCCCACTAGACCAGGTCGCCCCTTCCAACCTGGCCTTGAAAACTCCCACAGAAGGGTTGTCAACAACTTCTCTGGGCAACCTGTTCCAGTGTTTCACCAACCTCACAGTAAAGAATATCTTCCTAATATCCAATCTTAACCCACCTTCTTTCAGTTTAAAGCCATTTTCTTTGCCCTACGGGATCAATAATAGTGATGATAAAGTGAACTACAAAGTCTATCCTTTCCTTTTTCATGTTCATGCTTTCAAAATGCCATATACTTTCAGTTTCTAAGACCTTTCATAAGTTCTTATTTCCTGTTATTTCACAGTTAATGAAAACGGTTTCAAAAGAACAGTATATCCTTGTGCTTCAGAAAGAGAGTACTTGTGATTTTGTGAAGTCACTCCTCTGAGCCAAGTGGCAGAAATCTTGATTCTGTTTTATTTCCTGTATAAGCAATACATTCTTAAAAGGTTTCTGCAAGGAAAAGGCAGTCAGCAGCTATAGGTCTCCAAGCTTCTTAAAAGCCTGGGTCAGATGAGGGTATTAAAAACCTGAAAATGCAGCCCTGAGTTATTCATAACATTCCTCACTTATGCCTGGATGAGGTATTTTAGCAGCTCATTCTTTGACCTATGCATTTCTGGACGCATGATTTTTTTTTGGTGTTGGTTGGTTTTTGATGAATTTTGGACTTGTGTTTTTTATCCCTGTGTGTGAATAAGAACAGGCAGTGTAGGTCTGAGACCTGGGCAGGTCTCCTAGGAGAGAGGTACCACCCTATTCCTGTCTTGCCCCTGCAGTCTACTTTCAGCATTTACTGGCAGCCCCTATCCAAGAGCAGATTCAGAGTCCCAGGACCTGCTGGTTTGACCCAGTTCTGACTTTTCTTGAAGGCAATGGCTGTCAGGCAGTAACGTAGAGCTTGGTCTGGACCCAGCAATCATACCATGAAATTGGGCTTTAATTAGAATCCTCAGTGTGGGACAGGAGTTCTCCCACAATGTTCAGGGTTTCTCTGTTCCCATTTGTGTGTCTGCACAACACTTTTTACTTTTGATGGTCAGTTAAGGGCTTTGTGTATTGAATTATGAGACTGAGGCACTAAAAGTGCAGGGAGAGCTTTTCTTAGAAGCTAATACTGACCTAGGCAGCTTGGTTCCTAAACAAATTTAGTTACTCTGATTCACTCGCTGAAGAAGCCCATCACTCCCCTGATGTGCAAGAGCCTTGGGAGACCTCGTCCTAGGACAGAAAAGTAACCATATAAATATCCACCTTGGGACATTCTTGTAGCCCCAAGAAATAACTTTGTTGGAAGAGTAACCTCTTTATATAAGATAGCTTCTTAAATTTTGGCAAGAAATACCCTCTAAGTGCTGTTTATAAGAATCTTCTATTTTATTACTATTTCCTGCTCTCTAAAAGGCTCAAAACTCTTGCTGCTTCTAATGATCTAAGGCATGGGGAGAGGAGGTGGGATATGAATGTCTGTCCGTGAAAATGCTGCCAATTTGGTCACACACAAAAAGAAGTCTGAAAGCAAGTTTGGTTCCTGGATGGTTCTGAGTTTTGCTGGGAAATCAACGTCCACCTTGGCACCAGAGTCTACACATCATGGGCTGGATATAGGAAGTTAATAATTTGTCTGTGTTTATGATACAGCTTTCCTGTCCAGAATCTCAAAATCTTCTGTGATGAGGAATTAATTCAGCCTTAAAATAAACAGGATCTACTTTTTTACAGCTGAGGAAACCAAGGAAGAGTGAGGTGACGACAGTGATGTACAGGGCATCTCTCTCAGATGAGGGAGGAATGGTGTTTGTCCTGCTGCTGGGCTCCACTGCATTACCTGCTGGGAGGGACGAAGTGCCACGCTCCTTGTGAAAATCTCACCCTATCTATCAGCACAAAGCACTTCAAAGAGGTAGCAGAGGGGTCCCAGTTTTTTGATGTTTGACTTGAAACACCTGAAAGGGATGTGCCTTTTGCTTCCCAGCACCATGCACTCTGGAACTTGGTAACTAAACTCCCTCTGGCATCTATTGCATTTATAAATTTTTGGCTAATTCTCTTTTGGGTTGCAGCATTCATAACAGAGATTTATGTCTATTTTGGAAAAAGAGAGTTACTCACTCTTCTCACTAATTAAAAAAAACAGGAAGTGAGAAGAGAGAGGTAATTAGGGTACCTTGTTTAGCTCGGTTAAATAAGCAGGACTGACAGGATTTTCTCTGAGGGACACTTGCAGAAGTGTTGCCGTCTTTTTGATATTAGATGGTGTTATCATTGGATCCGGAGTGAAGGAAGCAGAGCTGATGTTGACTAAAAAGTATAGGAAAGATTGATTTTGGCCAGATCGTTCAGTCTGTATTCATCCATCCATGACACTAGTTACTAAAACAATTTGGGACTGCTAGCGTGAGTAAAGACCATTGATGTAAGTAAGCACTGCAAACTTCCTTTTCCAATGTTGTGTTGCCTGTTCAGCTGATTTCAGCAGACCTCCTCTCCATGTGAGTTTATTTTGCTGGTGGGATATATGACCTGGCCTTTCATAAGTAAAAACAATTCTCAAAAATTGACATAAAATGCAAGCACTATATATAATATAAAGTAAGGTAAATATAATTCTCTAGATTACAACAACCCATTTAATTAAATCCAAGCAGAATCTTTTAAGGTTCATATTTTGCTTTCTGATCAGATTTTTTTTTTCTCGGGGTAGTGACAGAGACACTTCACCAGAAGGCTCTGCAAGCTTATCCTTAATTCTGCATTGTTTGTAGAAAGTAATGTTGACTTCTGAGCAGGAGATGGAAGATTGTGCCAAGGACAGGGCATTGTGCTGTTCCTGGAGCTTAACTGGCTCTTCCCTCTCACTTTGTTCCTTACTAATCACCATGGCTTCCTACAACACATTTATCAGGGCAGCCACTGCCTGTAAATAAGAGAGTTTTTGTCCTTTCAAAAAGCCAGAAGTACAATGTTATCTTTCCTCTTTCCCACAGTAGAGAGCCATTAGGAAATTCCTTGGTTTAGTTTGTCCCTTCTTGTTCCTGGATGATGTTGGAGCCATTGTAAAAAGATGAGGCTTATGTTTCCTTCTGAAGATGGCCAACTCATTGATGCTTTGGATTGATGAGCTGAATGTTCCCTGATGCATTGCATCCTGTAAGAAGAGTATTCTGGGCTACTTCAGGGCCTAGGCATCCAAAAGGAATTTTGCTGGTCTGAGAAATGAGTACTTGGTGTTTTTCTGGGTGCAACACAAGGAAGCAGAGATCTGAATGTTAAATTTAGAGAAACATTATTTGGGGAGACAGGTCCTGGCAGTGGTGGTAATGTCCTTGCACTAATTCATAACCATCAACATCAGGGCGCCCTGAAATTTCTTAGAAGACAGGACCCAAATTCCCCTGTGCAAACAACTCAAGGAGACCTTAAAGATTTGCCTTTGTAAAGTGAATTGCTGTTCCTGCAGAAAGCTTCTCTGGCAGTTCTCCGTTTCTCTGTCTGCCATAGCAGGGAGGACATGAAGGGGCCCCTGGCTAAAGCTCTCCTGACCCAACAAGGGCTGTGGATAGTGTCAGGGAAGTCAGCAGCCAGCAGAGTCACCTCTCTTGCTTATTCCCTGGTTTTATGTGGTTTTGCCCTGCCTAAATCTTCCCCCAGAAAATGGTGCTTTGGAGCCTGCTGAGTAATGTATGCTGAACTCTGCCACTTGAATGCATGATGATTTGCAGCTCCCCTGATAGATCTGAGAAGTTCAAGCTTCCCTCTCAGTTATGCAGGTATTAATACTGTGCACATACAGAAGCTCTACAGACAGATAAAAGATTTTACTTCTCACGAGTCACAGATTAAAAACCAAACCATCTTCACTTACAGAAGTCATCCCCTGGGGTCAGAAGAACCATTTGTGTTAGCAAGAGAGGTGAGACCTCCCAAGATATGCCAAAATCATCCTGAAATAAAATTGCTCTGCTCTTTCTGGGAGGGCCCACAGCATCTCGCAGGGTCAGCTCCATAAATTGTATGTTCTTCAGGGCAAGGACCTTGCCCTCCGATTTGTCTGGGAAGAATGTGTTCGGTGTGCCATACCACAAATAATAAATAACTGCTTTGGCCACGGGCTGGGCTTGGGATTATGAGTCAATTCTCCCTCCTGATTCATTTCTTGTTCTGAGATACCAGCAATGCAATTTTACTGGAGTATGTCAGTGCTGGTGTTAGTCTCCTGCTCTTCCCTTGCTCACGGTAAGGCAACTGTCATCTCCTGTCTGCAGCATACTTCACAGCACTGAGGAAGAATATTAATAAGATTTCCGAAAGGCTTGCTGCCACTTTGGGTGGAAAGGTTTCCTGCAAAGAATGTGCAGCAAAACTCCCAGGAGACAGACAGAGAAAACCCTCCCACCAAGAGGAGCTGGTGTCATCCAATTTCATTGTCTCTGTGTCACTGCAACACCCCTGTGACTCTGACATACTGCTCTGTGCTGCCCTAGCTTGTGCTGTTCAATGTAATTTCCTTGGTTGAACATCTTTATTTTAGAATTGTAACAAGGTATTAACTAGTTTCCCTATGCCTAACTGTTGGCTGTTTGCTGTTTAAAGAACAGTCTCTTTCCTGTTAGGATCAGCAAGATTTTTGCTTTTACCATTTGATTTTGCATCACATTAAAAAACAAAACAAAACAAAAACAAAAACAAACAAACAAAAACAAAAACAAAAACAAACAAATGAAAACAAAAACAAAAAACAAACAAACAGACAGAAAAAAAACACACCAAACCAAGCCAAAAACAACCTTATATGTCATATTTCCATGCAGATTAAGGGTTCAGGATCTTAAGAGTTCATGTGACAAGGAAACCAGAAATACCCCTCGTCAGTGAGTAACAAAGACGTGTAGCCCAGCAGTCAAGAAGGACATAGACATAGAGGAGCCAAATATTAGCTGATGAGGCCTGAGGTTTACTAGAAGTGTTTCTTCTGGGGGAGCTGGCTGTTACTATGAAATTTTTAGGAGTGTCCTCTGAAAGGCAGCGGGCAGCCCTCTTGTGGTTTCTTAGCTGTGTCTCACTTGCTGCCGTGGCACCTAAGCTGGTGCTGGGAGGTCCTGAGTGTGGCTGCCCCTGCCCTGCTCCGGCGGGACACTCTGTGGTCCTACTGCCCCTTGCCCCTTACCTCCCTCTCCATGAGCAGCTCCAGCAGGGTGCAGCTCTGCAAGAGGCACCTCACCAGGGTGTGCCTGCTATCAGCAATCAGGGGACAGGCTGCCTTTTCCAGGTCTGCTCCTGAGAACACCTCTTAAATGCAATCTGGGCATCCTCAGTAAGTCTGTGGACATAAGCAGGGCTGCTTTCTAAATTAAGGGATAAAGTGCAAAGAAAAGAAGGCTTTTAATGTAGGAAACCCCATGATGTTAGTCTTTGAGGAGCTCCCATTAGATACTGGCAACCTCAAGGCAATCCAGCAGCTGCATTTGCAGGTCTTGACCTTTGCTATTTTTATCTTCTTTGGATTCAGGGAGACAACTCTTAAATGGATTTAGGAGTTTGTGAGCTGGCTCTGTATTTTTAAGCAGATGTTCATCGGTTTGACCAACAGATTGCCATACTTTGTGTTGCTCATTTATGCATCATGTAGATATATTTATATAGTTGAACATGTGAAATACTTTCTAAAGTTTGACTAATATATTAATTGCATCATCCATACATAAATTTTAACATGGAGCAGTGATATTGCTTTGAGTATTCAAGCAATATATCCCTAACTACTGCGTAAGGCGCACTGAGGTTTTGTTTCATTTTGTTTTCAGATTGAAACCAGGAAGCTAATGTACATGAGTTGGCCTGTTCTGAATCTTTGTCATCTTAGACAGCTCTGCTTATTGCCAGCTCATTTCACAGAGATCTATTTCAAATCAACTCATAAATTATTAATAGTACATGTGTAGGTCAGAGAGACGCTAACCCTGACAATCACACCCTAATATTCTCTCTTTAGCATCAGAAATAAGAAAGGAGATGTGAATAATCAATATTCAACAACCATGGTACATCTCATACAGATATGGTATATGCACTTAGAAAAAAAACCCCACATCTTTGCAAAACCTGTCAGGCTGGCATTAATCTTGCATGATGAATAATGTGGCAATCTATGAATTTTTAACACCTTTAAAATGATAAAATTGTGGAATATGATATCCAAAAGTAAATTTGTTCAAATTGGAGAATATTTTTGATCAAATGGAGATATTGAATAATGTGTAGAGAAATATTTAAACATCAATTTAAATTGCACAGCAGGCAAGACAGTTTGTATGGGTTTGTGACTGGGAGCAGCTTTCCGTCACAAATAATTCGCCTGCAGATTTAATTATAACTCAGAGCTTAAGCAGTAATTCTTCTGAGAAGAACCCTAACTCTCGAGACCCTGATCAGTTCCTGGGGCTGTCTGGCAATGCAGGAAAGGCCACATAGTTCCTTGCCTTGCCTGGTTCCTGCTGTGCAATGCGCTCTACATAAAACCCCACCAAACCCAGAGTAGGACGCTTCCAGAGAGGAAGTAATGCAGCAGCAGAAAGGGGCAGGAGCAGAATTTCACCTTTTATTTGCAGCAGGGCTCCCCAAGATCAGGCCTTTGCTCAGCTGATTGTGCTTGGGGGTATAGGGCAAGCTCGGGTTTTCAGTCTGGAAAAAATGGGATGGGTGCTGTCCTGCTTGAAGTTCAGTACAAATTTATTGTTGACATTCATGAGGACAGGATCAGACTTTACATTTGAAGTCACTTCCCTCTGACAAACTGCCTGACAAACACTAAACCAAAATGCTTCATTTAGAAACTGTCAAAAGGGAATTACTAACCTTTTATACTTATTAAAATTGCTATATGTGTTCCTGTAATGGGACTAGAGAGCAGCTGGACATTTGAATTTTCACTCTAAGCAAAATAAAAATTGCACTCAAGAACTTTACCTATTTTTTTTTAATTCTTCTAATGAAAGCATTTTATTTTATTCCATTTTTATTGAACAGAAAATAAAAAGTGTTTGTTTCCCCCAATTTGAGGAGAATTAACATGTATCTGATTGTTAATATTTGATCCTTCTTTAATTATTTATGGTATCAAGGAATGAATCTGTCAAGTAAATAATGAAATGCGTACATGCAGCATATGTAATTAGGTTAGGTGCATAAATCCAAAGTGTTCACTTTGTAGTTGTCAGTGGAAAATTTATTAATAATGAGAAATGCTAAGTGAAGAAAATTCCTAACGGTCTACTCATTAGTGTAGGTTAGAGCAGTTGCTGAAAAGGAAAGTTATCATTCCTCTCCTACTGTATTTCATAATTCCAGAACGTTAGTAAATCATTATATCTTTTCCTCATCTCTGTTTTAAATGCATAAGAGCAGTCTTTAAGTTGTGCTGGGAAGGTGCACTTTGTCGTCGTTCTGCAAACAGACAGCCATCAAAGTAGAGGGGTTTTGCAGCTTTGTGTAGTTTCAAGCCAATGTTATACCCCACTCAGGGGTTGCCAAGTGTTTAAAAGGGATGAACTGCGCTGTATTTATGCCCTGGCATTTTAGGACTGAAGGTGATGAATGAATGCTTATGCAGAAGCACAAATATGACCATACATTGTTGGGGGGGTAGGACAGGTGGCACAAAATGGCGGGTGATGCAGTCTGTGTTTGCTCGTGTTGTGTGTCATGTCCTGCCTTAGCAGAAGTCACACAGACACAATCTTCACACAATGCATGTCTGCCCAGGGCACACATGTATTAGAACAGCTCAACTTTTAGAGGTCCAAGTTTATAGCCAGGTGTAACAACCACAAGACATCCATTTTAAGTGGAGCAGTGCATCTGAGTACTTCTTGGGCTGTGGGCGAGTTGGGCCACACGAACGCAAACCTTAATGTATTGCCAAGGGCGGTGACCTGAGCAAGGAGTTGTGCAGCTGTGCCTGGACCCAGGAGCATGTGAACCAGAATAATGGGCTTTAAAACTGGAGCTATGTCCCATGTCACTCTTACCACTCCTTCACCTTAGCTTGCTATCAAGTTGTTTCTGCTTTTTGCAAATTAAGGGAAAAATGGTTCTAGTTAATAAAAAACAAACCAAAATTACTCTGTGAGTTTACGCCTTCTGGGGTCTGAGAAGAATGTGTGAGAGAGATGAAACACCTGTTTGAGACAGAGAAGTGTTGTTGTGGGACCACAAAAAATCTTTCTCAATCCCAAAAGGTATTTTTCAAAGCTCCCTCTCTGAAAGAAGATTTGATTGCTAAAAGCATATTTAAAACAATATTTCAATATCATTTTGAAGCTTATCATTATCACAAGCACTTCATGGGCTAATTCTGTATATCCAAGGATAGGCATTCACCCCAGCTCACTTTTGCTGTGGAAAATTAGATATCTAGTCTGAATTAGTCATCTGGGTTCCATTTGCAGTCATTGAGATTCATCCCAGCCTGAAACTGGTGCTTGAGGCTAAACCTAAGTTACAGGAGGTGAATCACTCTCTGAAGATGCCGGCTCTCTTCTTGGGATGCAGAAAGCTGATACTGGAAGCCTAACTTTTAGTCTGCTAAATGAGATGAGCTGAATCCCACACTATGCATCTGGATCTGACTTCTACTGATGATCTTCAAGGGAAGGTCATCAAATGATGACTCTAAGGTAGCTGAAGGTCTGGGAGACTGACCACACAACCATAGCAAAGTGCTTATGCTGGCTGTGCCTTATTTTTCCAAAACATTAAAATAAAGAGGACTGGATTTGCTGATCAGCAGAGGCTGACCTAAGCCTGGGCTGTCACTGAGAGCCCCCAACCTGAAGCTGCATAGTTATATCCGTATCCCTCACTTCTGCTGGCCTCAGCATCCACACAGCACAGCAGGCAGCTGCTTTGAGAGCTGATTTGGCTGAGCACAAGTCTTTGGGGGGTGTCACAGTGTAACTTTACATTTTTAGAGATCTAGCTGACCATGCAGCCCCACAGTCACTAGTGCTGGCACAAGGGAGAAAGATGGGAAGGCAGTGATTGCCGATGTTGTGAGGTGGCAGGGTTGCTGCTGCTGGTGGCAGTGCGAAATTAAACAGATTGTGAAATTGAACCCGGAGCAAAAGGATGCTGACACCCATTCATTAAATTCTGTATCCTGCTGTTTTATTTTAATCACAACATTTTGGATCAGAATCACAAATCCTCTTATTTGCCGTAAGAACTTCTTTCAAGCTTAACATTTTTATGCTCCACGTAGGATGCAACAATATTCATCTCTGCTAGCCAAGCTTAGAAATGCATTAAACTGTCCAACCAGAAAATCAGGAACAGGCATTTAGTGATGCAAAATGGTCATTCTGCAACCTAATGCCTAAGGGACAGATCAGTCATCACAGACTCCCACTTCTGCCTGAAAAGACCAATTAGGTGACTCTGTCTATTCAACTATCAATACAGGATTGTTCCCAACAGTATATTCCCCTGTGCTTTACCCACTCTAATTTTAAATTACTCAAGTGCCAAGACTTCTATCACTTCCCTGGGGTGACCATTGCACAATTGAAAGCCTCACTGTGAGGAAATGTTTCCTGATATTCTGCCACAATTTTCCTATGGTTAGACTCGTGCCTTTTTACATAGTTCCATGTTCTTGAACAGCTCTACCTTCCTTTATAGCCACATTATTGCAAAACACAATGACAGTTACCACCCCCCCTCACTTTTTTTTTTTTTTTGTATAATGATTCCTAGGCAGTAAACACATAAAGGAAAAGTCAATTATTTCAGCCACTGGTTATCATTATTGGTGGTGTGCCAGTGCTGATGTGCCCTGATCATTCTGCATTGAACAAAATTGCTCCAAGAGGAAAAGTTTTCTGTGCACATCTTTGGGGAAGGATGATAAAGGCTGAACAAAAGAAAGTCTAGAAAAAAAACCCCACCAACTTTTCAGGTGTTACGTACTACTGTGGAAAGAGGAGTTTGCTACTCACACGAGAGTCCCTTAACAATAAATAATTAGGATAAAGCTCCTTACAAGAAGAACTTTAGGCTTACTCTGTATTTCCAGGTTTTAGTAGGTAGGTAAATGCTAGAGCCCAGTGGTTCAGGCAAGAGGCAGCAGAACTGTGCTGCAACCCAGTGCTCTTAGGCACTCTCAGGTGCCCTTGCTTCAGGAAATCAGGCTTGGATGCCTCATGTACAGCAGGAAAAGACTGATCTCCAAATATCTTAGGCAAGTGAATGGCAGACCTCCTCCTAAATAGTCTCTCCATGCTCAATAAAGGGGCAATAATATTATGTTCCTGCTCCCTTCGTTTGAACCAATGCCACACTGAATTTTGGGTCTGAATGAGCATTCAGAATGAGCTTTCCCAAAGTCGTTGCAGGACCTTTCAGCCTACTTTAGGTAGGATTTCTTTTTGAATTTTTCCCCCACATAGTGAGTGTCGTACAGTCAAACCGTCCATCTGTTTTATCAGACAAGCAGAACTGGAAGTCTGATATCTTTTAAAAAAAGATACAGCTCTCTGATTAACTGAAGAGTAATAGCATGAAATTCTAGTCTCCAATAAGTAACATATTGATGCTTATGTCTAATTTAATCAGCATCAGGGGGGACAGAGGTGCCCATTCCTTCACCATCAGTTATACAGCAGTTCAAGGTGATAAATCCTATCTGCAGAATGATATTCTGTCGACATTTCTATAATATTAATTAGATCACCGTGTCAGGCTGTAGGAAATTTGCTTAACATTCATTAGAAATTTCTTATAGATAGATAGGCATCCCTCCCTCCTTCTCCCCTCGCTTTCTTTCTTCTGTGATTGACAGATGAGGTCAAGCCGGAGACAGCCCCCCTTCTCTCCCCATACCTGAAGAGCCAGGTCACCGGACTCCATAATGCATGGGGAGTGGGAGGGGAAGATTATGCCTTGAAGAGATATCCTATTAAATTGGACAAAAGCTCGTCTGCCTCCAGGCTCCATTGCCAGGTCTTTTCAGCCTGCAGCCAGCACGCAGAACGCAGGCGAGTGTACAACGCAAAAGCCATTTGCATTACCCTGCAGTCATTTTTATATGTGGAGGTAATGAAGTTGTCAGCGGAGCCTCGAGTGTGGCAGAGCCTGATATTCAAATAGACCTGCCAGCTCTCCCCTCTCCTCACCACCGCCCTCTGCTCCCCGCTCTCCCCCCATCCCCACAGCTGATCTACTGACTCCTTGCATTGCTGCTTCGCTGGTTCCCCGGCTCCGACTGTGCTTGCACCCTTGCCCCTGCCGAGTGCTTTTGTTTCCAAGCCAGGGAGCAGCCCCAGCTTGGCTGCACACCGCTGCCTGCCCTCCCGTGCTGCCCACGCACACCCGCGCTGCCCACGCCCGTGGGATGTCATGGGCTCACCGAAGCGCCTGGACGGTCGCGCCATGACCCTGCCCGCAGCGAGCCTGCAGCACCAGTCCTGACAGGAGTGCAGGGAAAACTCCCAAGACACCACATTAGTCCCAGGTTGAACGTCTGGGGCACTTTGTTGTGGTCAAACAGAAGGGAAGGGTTTCACGTTTCTGTCGGTTTCCAGAGTGAGGTGGCATGTTCGTGCTTGGTGTGCCCAGCATGCCCTTTTGGTGTAGAGCAGCAGAACGTGGTGCAAGTACCACTCTTGTTCCCCAGTATCCTGGGGATGCTGGCAATGGGCATTGCAGAAATACCTTGTCCTCATAAAAGGAACCACAGGATCATAAATAACAAGGCAGTCAGAACTGGCCCTTGGTAAATTTTACATCCATTTTAGGAGGAAAAGAATTTAAAAATTCCCTGTGGCAAAGCTGCCTGGTAAGCAAAAGGTCTGAATCAACCCCATTAGCCTTAGAAACTGGCTTTTACTAAATATGGGGCTAGGCTGTCAGCTGGTGTTAATTGGTGCAAACCTACTGAAGTCAATGGAATGACAGTGATTTATACCAGGATGAAAACTTGGGGGATGGATACTTAACAGGAAGGCTGTCTTTTTTCTGTTTTCAGTAACTGGACCCACTTGTGGTCACAAATCATAGCTTCTAGGCTTGATGGGCAGATGTCATGAGGTAGATAGGCATCTGCAGGTTGTCAAATACACATTGAGAAACAGAAAAACATTAAAAAAATTCATCACCCCGGTAAATATTTAGCTGCCTCAATAGTCTCATTTTTGGATCAGCAACTCATTCATTATTTGCAGAAAAGGATACTTTCGGTGCTCTTATGAAAATGATCAATGATCCTTTAGCACAGAAGGCCCCTGGGATTAATTTATTTTGTAAGCAGTGTGCTAAAAAGACTGGTTCAAGCATTTTTTTTAAAACTTACAGGAGGGTCAAAACCACAAAGGTTTCAGCAGCAGCATTTTTTGGCCTTTGTTCTTATACTGAGATTTTGAAAGATTCCCTAGAACCCCAGCAAGCTACAAATTTTCATGGCATGATACATCATTGTGCCACTGGAATTCATATGCCTTCAGGAGCTCCTTTTGTAGAACCCGAAATTTATTTAAGAAAGTGAACTTTATGTTTACAGTACAACAGTTAGCCTACAAGAATTTCCAGTATACAGGATTACTCTAAATGCACCAACCTGCAGATTAAAGGCTCCCTGAGTATAAATTGGCGTGATGCACTGTAAATGATTCACAAATGGAGGAGTCCCTAGGTGTGCATTGACTCGCTACACCATAACGTCTCCTACAGAGATTTTACAGCATCGTATGCCAATGATCCATGGATTAAGGGCTCCCTAAGTGCGCATTGACACGATAGACTGGAGCTGTTTTGGTCTATCGTGTCAATGATCCGGTGATAATGACAGTGTCTTGTGCAGATCCACTGAGACCAGAGTTGTGGTTCCTAACGGAAAAGCTAAAATTGTCCCACTTAAGTCATATTGACTATTTTGGGTGCTACAGGAACATGGACAAAGTTTTCACAATGTTCTCCTCCTTCATATCAGTTGAGGAATGTCTTCAGTGGTGCAGTTCTGTAGTCTTGGTGGCTTCTGCTTGTGTATTTACATGCATATTCAGGTTCATATAAAAAAATGTGAACAAGTGCACTCTTATACATTTTATATGCATAAATCTTTCTTCATAGAGAGGCAGACTGTCACACTAAAATTTTGTCACTGTCATTGAGGGTACCAAGACCCAAACTGAGGGAGAGTCATTCTAGGTACAGGTTGACTTCCCATGCAAAAGAGCATAGTTCTCCCTACTATAGAGCAGGATAGGGATGGGAAATGGGAACCCAAACCATAAAAAGGCCTAGTTACTCTGTTTACTTCCATCTCAGAAAATGCCTCTCCAACAGTTGTAAACCTCCCCTTGCACAAATGGGAATATTGGTAAGTAACAAATTTAATGTGGTAAACCTGTGACTACAGTGCGACTATGACCAAAATACAGCCTTTTCTAATATGCCTCAATCCCAACAGCAGTGGTTTAACATGTTGAAAATAATATTGTCTAGTCCTTGTCCTGTTTCTGTGGAGACAGGAGAGAAGTCAGGAAGACAGAGACGGGTAAGAAGAGAGTGTTAGCAAGTGTTTGTCATCCAGAAATTGTCTGACATTTGCAGCATCCTGGATCAGCATTTTCACCTTCAGCTACTCAAGCTTTAGAATTGCTATGGTGGAGGAAAAGTTAAGATGTCAAAAAATCAGATTGCAAATGAAACAGCAGGAGAGGCAGAGTCAAAAACATTAAAACCCACAATTTTGGAGGGTTGAAACAAAAATATAAAATTTTAAAGATACAATTAAAACTGGAGTTCCATCAACCTCCACGGAGCTGTCTCAGAAGAAACTCATAATACTCTGAATACATTTAATTGAAAAAGGGAGAAAGTCTTTGACTGTGATTACAATATAAACAAATACATTATATATTGACAACTGGATCCTTTGATGAAATGCTACTTACAGATGCATTATATTGGCTTTTCAGGTCCACTGACATTCATTATAAAAATTTCCATTATAATATACCATCTTCTGAAATGTTTAAATTTCTTAACTTCTGACAGTCAGGAGAAAAGGTACGTATTAAGAATTTTAAGAGTATTTCCATCTTCTGCATAATTTTACCTTCACAGAAAGTGAAGTCTAGCCTCCATTCAGAGGCCTTCCATCCTTCTTCAGAGGTAAAATACGTGCTACTGAGAAAACTGAGAGAAAACACCTCAAGAAAACTGAGAAAAGTGCAGGGATCAACACTGACGTTTGTTTGGTGGCTTTAATTCCAAATAGCTTTCACTGTTTGTATTCCTGAAATTTCAAATTTCATTAAGTTTACCATTTAATGGAAGATATCACTTTATTTATAGTATACATACAACTACTTTAATTGTGTTTAAGAGGATGAATTGCTTTATTTCATAATGTATGAGGTAAAAGCTTCCCTTCCCAGGATATTACTAGCTGATTTTCAGGAGTAAACTACTCCAGTCTCCCCATTCTTAGAAGTTCCCTTTCCGTGAAGGTCTGACAATTTTTGATGACAGGTGGGGAGATTCTGAGAAACAGAAATTATTGCAAACATTCAGCTTGCTAATGTTCATTTCAAGAAACACAAATCAGAAAAAGTTATAAGCAGTTGTTCAACCAACCTCTCTCTCTGCCATAGAAAGTCAACTGGTAGATGCTATTTTGTGCTGAGATAGTGACAACTGGGACCCCAGCTTGGACAGCAAAGTAAAGATGCAATTGGAAATCAGGTTATTGGGTGATCTGTTTTGGGCTACAGGCTGGCACTCCGCACAGTTTGCAGAAGGCAGAAGTAAAGGGGACACTTCCTAAAGAAGTACTGGGAATACAGAAGAATTATATAGTCTTCAAAAATGGAAATATATCTTTGAAAATGCTCTTCATAACACCTATCTTTGACTTCTTCACAATCTGCCTTCACATAGAGGCTTAAGAAGCCCATCTCAGATGACAGTTGATGATTATGCTGATGTTCAGGGAGGCCAGATGCCGGTCTTGTTGCATTTAAGGAGAAACCATGGGACTTGATTTCCATGGTGAAGGTGAAGGTAAAACAAACCATGACTTTCTTTATTGCTAGCAAACATCCCTAGCATACTCTGTATGTATATATACTGTGGATTCACTCATTTTGATAATTATAAAGACTTTTTCTTCTCAAGAACATTATTTCTTGCTCCATTTTTAGCCAATCTTCCTCTATACTCCTTTGCTTGTAAATATGTGCATTGTGAAATTGCAGTATCAAAAAGAAAAAAAATATATACTGCCCACAGTATTTACTACTGAAAAAGCAATTATATAATTGTTTTGATAAGCTAACTAGTATGAACCTTTTGCATGACTTGCTCTGAGGCACTTTGCCAGTCCCTGGTGTGTATAGAAATGAGCTAAGAATTTCACCCAAGCTGACTGGACTACAAGGCGTCATTTTATAGTTCAGTGGGGCTGGGGTAAAGCACAACAAATGGTACCTGTTTCTGTTAAGAAAGATGAAGAGTAAAGGTAGAAGGAAGACATATGGCATCCCTAGTACCTGCTTGCTTTCCACACCCATCTGCCATGGCCCTAACCTTCTGCCATAGTCCAGAGAGTTTATTCCCAGTAAGAGTTCTATGAATACACACACACACAAAATTTTACAGCAATTTCCTATTTTTCTGAAAATGTTCCATGCAGATATGCTTGGTATGTTTTCAGTAGCACCATATAATGTCTGAACAAGACTGAATCTGTCCTCCTCAGTGGCAGCAGGATACCCTGGGGACAGCCACTATCTATCTCCTGCTGAGGTTGCTCCTAGATATGCTGCACACTTCAGCCAATTTGAGAGAGAATACTGCTTTTCTTTGCAATATTAGTGGGAAATAATGCAAAAGTGTAAAACCTCACATGGATCTGATACATTCAGAAGTTGAAAGGCTGGAATAATAATTATATTATCTCTTCTTCTGAGAAACCTAACCAATGCCAGTTACCACTGTGCTCAAAATCATGCTGCAAATTAGGTCACCGACTCTCAAGTTGTTAAAGAATAAAAGAATATGGCTACAGTTCTGATATATGTGGAGGAATGGAAAGTCCAAGTAGGAAATAGACAGAGAAATTAAGGGAAAAGGAAAAGTTCTTGGTTGATTTCAGCTTGGCAATCAGCGTATAAGTGGATTTGAGAGAGTCAAGTCAGGGAAGGATCTGAGGCTCATTTTTCCACAGAAGTGAGGGAGAAGAAAGGGAAAAGAAAGAATGCAAGAAATTCATCTGTGTCTCGGAAGTGTTTTTGGTTTGGTGTTTTTTTGTTTTTTGTTTTTTTTTTTTTTTTTTGGTTTTTTTTTTGTGTTTTTTTTTTTTTTGTTTTTTTTTTTTT
>VYZR01093158.1:31052-46564 GCA_013400675.1 Oxylabes madagascariensis
TTTTTTGTTGGTTGGTTGGTTGGTTGTGGGTTTTTTGGGTTTTTTTTTTCTCTCAGATAGTAAGACCCACTTTTTAGTGGGTATCTGGAAAGAAGAGCTCCCCGGGGTCTGGGGACACCTTCTGACACACTCTGGGATAAAGGTGCATGAGATTTGTGTGAAGATGGATGGGGTGAAACTCAGTTATCCATACATGATTGTCTCCTCCCGTTGGAGATGTCCTTAGCCACTTCAGGGGACTGTTCAGGCTGGGTGGGGGGACACAGGATCTGTGGGAGACATATGCCCATCTACAGTGGGAGCTGAAGCCTATCCCAGCTGCCCAAGGGCATCTCAGGTGACATCAGCCCCCTTGTCTAGGTAACATCAGCCCCCTTGTCTAGGTAACAGATTCAGTCCCATAAAAAATGCAGATCTTGTTGCTAAACTGGTGCTTTGCATGTGCAATTTATAGCTGTCCTGAGAACCTTTAAGTCCTGTGCACATGCCTGAGATAAATATACCCTGAAAAATACCCTTCTTTTTTATTTTAAACTTCCAGATTTTGACATTTGTACCCTTAGTATTTAATTTTGAGATGAAAGGAACCTGGCTTCTTTATACAGATGAAAAGTATACTNCCAAGGGCATCTCAGGTGACATCAGCCCCCTTGTCTAGGTAACAGATTCAGTCCCATAAAAAATGCAGATCTTGTTGCTAAACTGGTGCTTTGCATGTGCAATTTATAGCTGTCCTGAGAACCTTTAAGTCCTGTGCACATGCCTGAGATAAATATACCCTGAAAAATACCCTTCTTTTTTATTTTAAACTTCCAGATTTTGACATTTGTACCCTTAGTATTTAATTTTGAGATGAAAGGAACCTGGCTTCTTTATACAGATGAAAAGTATACTAAACTTTTCCTTTATGAAAGGTCTTTCAAACATTAGCTGAATAATATTTGCCCATTTGACCATCTGAGTAATTACTTTAGAATGTCCTCTCCTATACTGCTTTGCTAGCAGTCAGGCTCCTGTAATAAAATATTATGTTCAAAATATATTTTGGAAGAAAGGTATATAATCCTATTAATGGATTTCTTTAAATTCTCTATATGTGTTTTGCAATGAAATAAGCATATCTGTAGCAATATCTAAAGTTCTGCTTCAGGATTTATGCACTCTTAATGGATGGAGATTATTTCTTTGGATAATATAAATATCCCAAAGATTTAATGAAGCTATAAAGACATTCATTAGACTTCTGTAATTAGAATTATAGCTACAAAGGCTTCAGAGTGCTAAATATACATGCAGTATTTACTTGGTTCAAGCTTTCAGTAAACGGCTTTCATCCAGGGGAAGAATTGAGAGCTGTGGAGGAAGAATTCACCTCCACACTGCTGAGAGGGCTCTGAGTGTCAAACCGGGTAAATAACCCATGAAACGACATTTTTGGAGACCAGCTCATCTAGACTCCCTGCAGCCTTCCAAGGTGCTGTCTTTGAGGGCTGCTGTGGAGCATGCCTCAACTAAATGTCACCTCCAGCTTGCAACAAAGGCTCAGATAGATCCCTCATTTCTCAGCCTGATGTTTTCTTCATGTCAGATGAGGATTACAGATATGTTTTGGAAATTGCTTGGAGGCTTTGCACAACCATGTGTGTAAATGTTGGGGCTGAATCTGGCCCTGACTTCTCACTTTAAGTGGAGCAAGGTAACACCTTTTAATGTCACAGATCCAGTAATTTCTCCAGTTCTGGGTTTGCTCAGGCCACTTCACTCTCATGCAAATGTTTTCTGTTTTCTATGCAAAGAACAGCAAGACACAGAGCCCAGTGATGATGTCTCAGAATCCAATCAGAAAACCTGCATAAAGATGAAAGGTCTTACCAACAAGAAGTGAGCTTGCTAAACTACACCTTTCAATGAATTCAGACAAAACTGAAAAATGTTGTTGATATCAGATCCTTAGGCTGATTACTGAAGCGTTCGATTTTTCAGCATGTCAATTCATCACTGTCTACCTGGTTATATTTAACACTTTCTCCTGTTTCCATCCTGCCTGCTGAGATAGGCAATCTCTGTCACACGGTATCTGCTTCACCAGAAGGTCAATAGACCATTGTGGAGGCCCATGAGTCCTGTTCCCAAGTCACCTTGATTGTCTTCACGATATTGCTGACAGCAGGTGGAGCTTCCATGTCTTGTGGCATCTAAAATATTAATGAGATTAGAGCATGCATCCTTCAAACAGTTCAATGCTTCCTTTTCAGTGCTTTGCAGTTATGCATCCGGTCCATGGAATGTAAAACCTCTGCACTGATGGTTGCTGGCCTGTGCAGGTATTGCCAAAATTGGTTACACCAGTGTTGATTTTCTATGAGAAAGTGGCACTTTGCATTTTAAGCTAGCATAAATTCAAAATTTTTATGGAAGATAGTAAGCTTTGGGTAACTCAGCCTGGAGCTGAGGTTTGGATGTACATACAGAGTTTGTGTTTGATTACAGTTTATTAATCCTGGCCAAATTATGCAAAATATACATAAGGAAATGGTGGGTCACAACTTCCATGTACATCAGTCTGCTTTTGGGGTTATTTGGGAGGAGTTCTTAGGCTTCCACAACTCAAGCCTGACAGAGGCTACCTGTGGTACCAGAACTGTGGTGTGGGACTGATGAGGATTAAACAACCTTCTCTTCTGCTATTTCATTGTCAACAAGGGAACAGAGCAGCTGCACAACCTATTAGGTTGCCTCTCTGTTTCTGTCAGACTATCCCTCATTGTGTACCTGGATCCTGGATGCATATATAATGTATATACAGTATGTATTAAGGAATATACAGCTCTTAAGAT
Source organism: Oxylabes madagascariensis (assembly GCA_013400675.1). Lineage (NCBI taxonomy): Eukaryota > Metazoa > Chordata > Aves > Passeriformes > Timaliidae > Oxylabes > Oxylabes madagascariensis. The sequence goes on from VYZR01093158.1 coordinate 33,890, forward strand.
CATCTTAGAAATTAATTGTTGACTGATTAAAAGTCATTTATTGTTAGAACTTGCTGATAGTTTAGCACAAAGTGGCTTTTCTGGTTTCTTGCACAGGGATTACTTTTCCAATGTAAGTCCTAAACTGAACTCTGGATCTGGAACATTCTAGATGTTAGGGAAATCACTTTTTGATATTTGGCTTCTCCCCTTTGTAAAATGATAATCACACAGCTTGCATAGCTTTGTAAAGAGCTTTGATATCTATGGGTGAGACACAGTATAGGCATTCTAAGCATGATTTATTTCCTTGCTGGGCCTATCCCTAAGTGGCTCATTGAAGAAACAACATTTATAAATATGCATAGCTTCCTGGTATAGAATTTTTCCTATTCTTTTCAGAATATACAGGCTAAGCTGTTATTATTCACTTTTCCATTTTTAGAATCAACTATTAAATTGCACCACACTGCTGTGTTGTAGCAATTAAAATAACTACTGTCTATTTGGCAGTCCTTTAATGGGAAATGAAATTCACTTTTAGGCATATATCATGGTAATACATATATCATATGGTATACAATTTAGATCATTTTTGAGCACAGTAGCAGGATTAGTTCTTATTCCCTACCTAACCATCGTTACAAGCATCAATTTTGTTAATTAAGAATTTTAAGCCCTGTGAATTTATAGTACAATTATGTTTTACTTCATAAGTAGGTCTTTACCCCTCTACAACTATTAACAAAACGTCCACTTATATTATTTACTGGTGGTTTCAAAGGCTTATGAAATTTCCGATGAAGATTTACCCTTTTGTCTAAGCTTTGCTCACTTTGTGTCAGCTGTTTGTCAGCAAAACATAACAATGAAGACTTTTGACTTAAATCCTATTTTTTTTTTAAAGAAAAGCCAATTCATCAGGTAAGAAAGACTGCTGCTCGCACTCTCAAGTCCTGCCAAAGACAAATGGCTGTAAAAATTTAAAATCAATCATTAACAGATTAGCTGTTGGTCCAAAGTAAATAGCAATCAGCTTATTAGGCATCAGGCAGAGTGAGATAAAGGGGAAGAGTTATTGAAAATGAGGATGTTTGCCTGGGCTGTGCTGATGGAGCAGAACAGGGAAAGGCTGTTTCTTTGTTGCTCTAATTACAAATGGAAAATAACCTACAGTGCTGAACAAGTTGAGCTCCCTAGCTGAATTGAATGGAGCATAGTGCTTATGTTCTACGTCATGGCTTGATTTATCTTGATTATCAGTAGTTTGCACTACTTCTTCCCTCCCCAAAAGGCCCTGTTTGGCATTCTTTTATATCGAAGTAAATCAATTTTTGGCTCTGCAAAGAATGGGATGTTGTGGGGACAGTTGCCACAAGAGAAATGCCCTTCTCATCCAAAAATGTAATTTCCATACAAGAAATTCCTCTCATATGATGGAATTTTGTTTGTGACAGGGTTTCATTATGGTTGAGTGACAGATTGCTGGTGACTAAATCACAGCAGGCTTTGTGCCACGGTTGTATTCGGACACTGCGAAATTCTGCAGAGCAGATAAATTCAGAAAAAGGCGGATGTTGTAAGAGGAAATGGAGAGAGAGAAGGAATGGAGGGTCAAAAAGGCTGAGAAAAGAGAAACAATAGAAGGTGGGTAGGAAGCAAAGCTGAGGGGAAAGAAGACAAACAATAGTTGAGAGTAAAATGACATGAGGAAGCAGAAAACTTGAAGTAGGAAGAAGGAAATGGCTACAAGTTAAAGTCAATGACAAAAGCTCCCTTTCATCATATAAACACTGAAGTGTTTACACAGAGAGAAACTGACCGTTAGAATGATTACCAGGAGTGGGGGCCATTTCCCCATGGCAGAGCACATGAAATCCAGACTGAGATGTTTTTCTAACAAAATAGGATACCTGAGAATTGTGCGTTCAATGTTTTGACCACAGTGAATCGAAAGGTCTGTTTGTGAAAAAATCTGGAAACAGCACCTTTCTATTAATGATATGATTCCATATGTTATACTTCTGAACCCTCAAACAGTACATGACTGAAGATAACCTCAGCCAAATTGCTGCTCACCAGCCTAGTGTGAGCTGTAGTCCCTTGTACCCTGGGCATGAGGTTACACACTGCTGCCTCCTCACTGGCACCCGCGCTGTGTGACTGACCTCTGCCTCTTGACTGCATGGATGCAATGCAGTGCCAGTGTCAGCTTCAGTCCCTGTCTGCTTAACTGGCAGCACCTCAGCCAGCTTCATTTCAGCAGCTGCCCCTTCATCCAAGCCCCAGTACCGTTTTACCCTTCCCAGTTACATGTTTGGGGCCACTGCTCAGCCCTGGAAGAAGAGGGAGGCTCCGCAAAACTGCGCCGGCCCTGGGATGGTTTCTTGCCCTAGTGCAGTGCTGTAGTAGTGCTACAATGACACATCCTCAGCCAGGGCTCTCTACCATGCACAGTACAGAGACCAGACACAAAAAAGTGAGGATCCTTTTTGCAGAAAAAGAATGTAAGACCAAATGAGTAAGCTTCCATATGATCCTAGTTCTTTTCCTTAGAAAAATATATGTAGAGGAAAAAGTATTCTGGTATTCTTTAAAATTTTCCATTAAATATCTGTGGAAAACAGGAAAGGAGGTATTTCTTTTCCACCTTTTATATTTATGTTTTTTGCTTTTTACTCTACTTCTCATGTACCAAAACCCAAAGGGTCTATCTTCTCTTTATTTTCTGTTGCTTTTGCTTTAATTTACTGTCAAGGATAGCCAAGCAAAATTCATAAAATTACATAAATATGATTGCAACAGAAAGAAAAAAAGTGAAAAGTCTCAGGAAAACATGTCCTGACAATTATTTGCCAATGTTTCCACATAGAAGACACGTCAGCTGGCAAAGTAGCAGAGGCCTCTTTTCACGTGCTGAACTGGCTGAATAAGTTCAAAAGAACAAAAAATTACTTTTCTGCCTGCCAATCGTGGAGTCCTGGGACACCAGTCCACACCTGGGGGTGACAAAGCTGTGGCAGTCTGTCATCCTTGAGCTGTTTCTCCATGCGCCAAGAAGCAGAGGGGTGGTGCTGCATTCTGTCTACAGCAGGAATTTTTTTAACTATTTGTAATGAACAGAAGGCCAGCCTGGGGAGAGTCCAGGGACACTGGTGCAATGCTATAGACATTGATCCTGCCAGAAATAAGAGCAAATTGACTTACAGTGTGAATGGTGGTGTTGCAAATATAGAGGGAGGGACATTTTCCAGTGTCATCTTCAGCCTAAAAGAGGGCTCTGTGCATATTACTCAAGGGAAAGGAGATTGTAGTGTTGTCTAGGGGCTGCATATGTTGAGACAGATTCCTGTCTTCTTCCTTTTCTTACGTATTGGTGTCCTCCGGTCTGCTGGAAGCTGTGCAGTGAATTTTGTGTGTTTGCAAAATTTATCTCCCTGAAGAAAATTGCCAGGTTCTCGCTCAATTGCTTGTAAGAACAGATCAAAAGAAGAAGAAGGGTGGAAGGCTGACAGCTACCCAGTTGCTGGGATGCCCTATGGAAAATTGAAGAAGGCAGCTGCAGGACTGGCTCTTAATAACAGAGAAAGACTAGAAGTAGTTGACATTAAGACTGTAAAGAAACAGTTACACTGGTGACATATTATACAAGGACTGCCTTACTTATTTTTCCACCCACATACTCCTTTTACACAATTTTTGCTTCTTTTAATTAAGTGTTTCAAGAGAAAATAATGGGATCTTAAAGTCTCCTGTATTTTGGAAAAGGTAGTAGTAAATTGTGCGGTTTTGACCTTTTCAGCTTTTTGTAATTTGATTGGCTGTCTGTTCCTCTCCCTCCACTATTTACAGCTGCAGTGAACTGTGCAGAAGGGGTAGGATGGCTAGCCAGCTGAAATACAGAATATTTAAAAGGTTAAAAAGCTGCAACATACTGGTGCCTTCCACACAGTATTATGGGCATTATAAATTTTGCTGCGTTGATCACATAAAGGATTCAGAAATTAAATGACTTCATGAATCATTTTTTGTGGGACAACAAATGTGACCAAAATGGGGGAAAATTGTATCACTGTGACCCCAGATCTGGGAAGCATATTTTTTTTTGTGTTTATTATTTTTGCTGCAGTAATAGATGAAGACTCCTTCTGAAGAACAGGATCATTTTAGCAGGTGTTGAGTATCAATGAATGACACAAAGAAAACCTGCCCCAGAAAGCCTGCAATCAAAGCATCTTGAATCCATTCAACAGGTGACTAAATAGAGGTGGTGACCTTCTTAGGAAAAAATATTTCTTTTTTAGCATACCAGAGGGAGATCTTAAAGAAAACATGGTATACTTTGAAAGTAATTCCTTAGCAGATGGAGACAGTAATACAGCAAACACTATTAGCCATGTAATGAGTCCAGAGGGCATCTGAGGGGCAATGCCAAATAATTTGGTACCCAGGCAGTGTGCTGAGGAGATTGACAGCAATGTAGCAGGGCAACAGGAGATCAACAGAATCTCAGACCAGGATGACAGTTAAGACACTAATAACTAAAAGAAATAAAATCTTCAGGATTTGGTACTTCCCTTTGTCATTGATAAAGAGTCTGGTAAACAGCATTTAGTTCTGTGAAAGTTTTTCCCAGTGGAAAAGGCTGCTTAAGGCAAATCTGAAGAAAGGCTTCTCAGGAAAAAAAATGGGGAGCGAGGGGTGGGAAAGGCAGCAAATCTTGGCTTTAAATGTGTGGGGTTTGTGCAAGACAAATCTAAAAAGTGATACCAAAGAGGTGTGGGGTCTCATAAACCCCAACAATGAAATTTCTGGAACCATGAACACTGGTAAGGCAGAGCAGCAGTAGCTGGACCTCTGTACTGAGGCTGAAGGATTAAGGCTGAGTCTCATTTCCCTGCCCTGACCCCACACATGTCCACACATGGCTGAGCAGAGCAGAGCAGGTGGAACACCACAAGAGCACCACAGGTGATCGAGTGGGAGCCAGATACAGGCAGAAAGAAGTGATGAATCAACTGGGGTTGCAGACATAATTCAGAATTGTGAAAATTTTGCTCTAGCTCCTCCGTGCTCTTATAAGTCAAAAGTTTCATCTTATTCAAGTTGTAGCTCTGGATTAAAGTCAGAAGTGTGGGGGAAAAGACTGTTACCACACTGAGATACTGGGAAAATGTCTTCAGAAGGAAATGGCAGTATTGCTTTTGATCCGTCATTTGAAACACGCTCACGATCTTCAGGGATTTATTTTCTGTGGTCATTAAAACTGAATGTTTTCATTGATTTGGATAGCTTCTTTCTGGAGGAACTGCAGCTGCCGGGACAAACAAGCCTCCATTCTGCTGTGCTGATCCCCCTGGGAGCCAGGAGTGATTGACAAGGAGCTCTGGTTAGGGCAGACTCTCACCCCAAGGTACAGGAATTGGTGCGTGCATTTCAGCAAGAGCAGTCTTTGCAGCACTGAGCCAGGGGGATTTTCCTTCTTTCCACGAGCATCAAGAGGCAGAGAAAAGTGTTTCCAGCCTGCCTGTGATGACAGGACATGCAGAGACAGTCCATGAAGCTAATCCCAGCCTTCTCCTGCTGTCCAAGGTGGCCTCTATCCCACCCTCCTTAGGCTATCCTCAGAAGCTGCAGCAGGAAATCCCTGCAGGAAATGGGGATCTCTGCAGTTAGCTGGTGCATACGTTGCTTGAGGTACAGGAGGTCCGGAAGAAACTGTATCTCCTCTAAAATCGCTCGAGTGGAGGTGGGTTGGACATGCTGTGGGACTTGTGCCCAGGCATCCTTGCGTGTATCTGAGAGCAATCTCCTGATGCCTCACCCGCCCCTCCCGCTGCGGAAGAGGGTGTCTGTCCCAAACATTACAGCTGACTCAGGGGCTCAGGGACTTCACCAGCCCAGGGACCCAGCTGTTTGTCTCCTCCTCCCCCATCCACACCACAGCTGCTCTGGGACAGCCTGCTGCATTTACCCTGCTGTTCAGGGAAGCCAGAGTGGAGGCAGCCTGAGAGGCTTTGAAGGTGCTGAGCTCTGAGGGCAGCTGCTGGGCATGGCGGTGCCTTGGTTTGCCTCGAGGGCTGAGGGAAGAAGGCAACACCCACTCCTGCTAAGTGGCTGAAGCTGAGGAGCCCTCACCTCTTCCACCTCTTGGATCTACAACCAGGGCATCCACAGTAAAAGACACTGACATTAGAATATACATATAATACCTGGTTAGATGGAGATATAATTTATTGAAGCCATTGTTTAGGCCCCTTGGGTGGCACTACAAGTGCCCGGCCATGGAACAGGCTGTCGTCAGCTCATGAGGAGGGAGAGTCTCCCCTGGAGGTGGTGGTGGCCTTCGGCAGGCTGGGGACCCGGATAGAGACCATCCATGGGTGAAAGGGGGAAGTCTCTCCATGAGGCAGAGCTGGCGGTGGGTGACGGCAGCTGCCGAGTCCGGGAGGGCACAGCCCCACGCCCAGAGGGCACTGATGGCCCCCACCTACAGCACCGGGCTGCTTCATTTTCATCCGCTGATCAGATATATTTACTTCTCGGGTATTTCCCTAACCAGAATTGACTGCACTATAATTGCCTATTTCTTTGGTCCATTGGCTGTTAACCTTGAAGCGCGTCGGGCGGAGGCAGGGAGGCCCTCCCTGTCAGGCCTGACCCCGGCCCGCGCCGTGGGCTGCCATGACAACCGCGACAGATGTCACCCATGCCGCCCGCGCCCCCCGGACGGGGAAAATCGATCTTGCGACGGCGCCGCCGCGCACAGCCACCGACCTGCCAAGTGTTCCCGGCTCAATCATTTGTTTCATCTAGCGAGGAGAGGAAAACATAAAAGAAATGAAATGAATTTGACCTCTGTCTTTCGAGTGACTCCGGCGCTGCGCTGAATCCTAGCAAGCGCTTCTTATGAATTTGAAAAAATTACATTAGGAATAACATTTTGAAGTGAAATGACTCTTGTAATGTCAACCCTCCAGAAACATGTTATTTCAAATGTCAGATACCTAGCAATCGTTTGCTATTTTCCGGATGTGTCCGGAGGTTATCTTCACCTCGGATACATTTCAGATAAATTATTTTAAAGAAACTACCTGTGAAGTACACAAAAAAGTATTGCCTGTTTTTTTGCACTGCCCAAGTCAGGAGACCTTCTTTGTGGCTGCATAGAGCCTCTCCATGATGAGAAGATGGTAAACAAAGCTTTGAATTGACAATGTCTCTCCTTTATTAAAACTGTGCCAGAGGGTAAAGGACTCTCCCAGTCTGGAGCAGGGTTTCCTGAAATGGTGGTAGGTACACCATTGAAGGCAGAGGATCCCAGGGGCACAGGAAAGCCCCCCTCCCAGGCTTTGCTTGCTGCATAAGCAAATCATTTAATGACCAAACTCTACAACTCCGTGCTAACATTTGCCAATGCATCAATGTCATCCCAGCAATGTTGCACATGTATCCAACAAATAGGGGAAAACCCAAACCCCACGAGACTTGGTTCATGCCTACCACTGGATGGACCTGCTGGCAAATTTAAGAGGCAGTCCGTAACAAATTTGTCGAGATGGAGGAATCTCTAAGATAACCTTCTCCTTAAAAAAAAACCAGAGGAAAACAGCACACCACTGAAGGTGATTACAGTAAAAAGGATGTCTTAAGATTTTGAATGCGATACGTCTGTCTCTCTGATGTGGGATATTTTATTGCATTTTTGCCCTCAAGTGAAGCTGACGGGAGCCAGGCTTGCAATTTAAATCAATAAGAACCCTTTACCATGGCCATAAAATACTTGGTTAAACCTTTGAAGTGGCCACAGTTGAATGCGCAGTGAACACACCATAAATGCTCCTTGAGATGTATTGTGTGAGACCACTGCTAAAGTGGTGTTCCGAGGAAGCGGTGCCTGAGCACCTTCTGGGGGCTGGGCAGAGCAGTCTATCTTCTCTGGGGCACTGGGGGGTTGCTGTAAGTCAGTGCTCATAACTGGTATGCTGCCCCACACCACAGATGTACAGAGTTGGCACTCCCAGCTCAGTGGGTTTCCTGGGGTGGGGACTCAGCCTTGAAAATCCCATAATGTGTTATTCTGCCTCTCGGCAATGGCTGGGGAAACAAGAGGCAACCATGGCTGGATCAGCAGTGTTTTCTGGGCCAGGTCCTTGATTATGTAAATCAGCATTGTTGCAGGGAGGAGCAGGTCTGAATGACCCCAGCTGAGGCATAGTCTGTGCAGGATGAACAGTGACTGCATGAATGTACGTCTGTCTAGCTTTTGGCATGTGCATGCATGAGTACATCTCACAGATATCCGGGTAAAAACCTGTGTAATAGCAGAAAGCTCTCCGTGAATATCATGAAGATTTCACCATTTGATATTTAATACTTAATACTTGCAATAAGGACACCCAAAATGAAGGTTGACACTTCACCATTCCTGCAAATAAAGCAGCAGGAAAACATGTAAGTTTAAATCTGTTAAATCTGCAGTTATGACAAGTCCTTGGGATTCTTTAAGGAGAAGTCTGTTGTTTCTCCATTTATAAATAAGCTTTTCATATAAAGACACCAAGGACCAAGCACTACTTTATTATTGGATAAATCATACTGATAAAGCCTCTGGCCCAGTGGCAGAGGAAAAGTGCATGGAGTGTATGTGTTTTAAGGTCATAAAAGACTGGTTCTTCCAGACACATGGGGAATATGTTCAGAAGTAGCATTAAGTGCACATACTAGTTACAGCACTGTTTCCTCTCTGGGTGCAGGTCCGTGGTTGTAGAGAGGGTCCTGCCCTGTGGGCACACCCTCAGGCTGACAACTTGCTCAGTTTGGGACAAACAGTCCAGCTGGTTGTGCTGTCCTTTCTGTTTCCATTCTGATCCAGTCCAGGGAGGTTCAGCTCTCCAGCAAATATGCTAGGACAGCAAAGACAGTCTTCTTTTCTGTTCTGTACATTGAGAGTTTGGCCTTAAGCTACTCCCAGTGTACCTTAGTATTACAGAGGTAGCAACAGCAGGTGTAGGATCCTGTGTGCTCAGCAGTTTGTAGGAATGCGGGCTTAAAAAAATGTCAGTATGTATTGTCTACAGCAAACATTATTTGTAATAGATCCTATGTCTATTTAATGGTTTATTTTTAAATATACATAAATTAGGCTCACCACATTTACAGCTGCCTGATTAGGTTTGGAACTTGACTCTGTGACATTTTTTTCCTTTTAATGGCCCATTTTACAGGAACATCGGTGTTTCTGCAACCCCAGGAGCATGTCAGAATTGTCACAGGTGTATATTCACTGCCAAACATGACCTTCTGTGTCAGTTTGTATAAGTACTGCTCCATACACCCACACTGTAAAACACAGATTATTCACATTCCTTTGTTCATATAGATGCCATGTGTTTCTTTTGCACTGAGAAACATCATATGTTGTTCCACAGTATTTTGATCTAAAAATAGCTGAAATAAGTGGTTGCTATTATGCTTCACTGAGAAGTTTTCCTCAGATCTGAGTAGTTTGCTCCAGTGAACTTCCATTGGCTTCTCTTGCCTTTACTCAGGCTATGTCCTTCCACTACTTTTAGCCAACCCTGTGTTCTGAGCACAAGCTCCATGAATCACGCTTCACTGTCTCTTGCCCTGGATGAACTCAGCAGCAACATGCCCTTAGGTCCAAATGGCAGAAGTAAAACCTACAAATTACCTAGATAGACTTAAAAACATTTCTCTATTCCAGACAGTATCACCAAGAGCATATCCCGGCTCAGAGTCCAAACCCGTGTGGCCTACAAGGATAAACAATATAATGGGGAAATAATCAGATGAAGAAGGATGAAATGTGATTTGTTTCGCTGTATTACATCTGACAATATTTGTCCTACCTCACATCTTGCTTACGAATTAGGCAGAATCAGTTTGGATATGTGATTGTGAATTAAAAAAAAATCTTCCTATTTCATCCCACTGCTGGAGACTCCGCATGACTGGGCACAGACACCTGAGAAATTTTCCAAAAAAATATACATCCAGACTTGTGGCAAGTTTATCTGTTTATATTTCTCTCTCATCTTATTCCTATTTTTCCTTGGACTAGACTGGTGTAATGAAAGGCATTCATCTCTTATGGGGTATCTGACATGAAGACACACAGAGCTTTCTAACATGGTCACTGAATGCTTCCCTTCAGTCTCTGGCTTACATAGATATGACTATCCAGAGAGACAGACTAAATAAAGGTCTTTAATTTTATGTAGTGGGCCTTTAAAATTAAGGAAATTGCCATGACTGTGCTATTTCTTCCCAGGAATTTTTCTGTGAATATGTCAAACCAGAATCAGACATGATAAAATAGAAGGGCCCCTGGTCCCTGTTGTCTCTGACGGGTAAGCTGCCTCAATACCACTTCCAGCTTGAGTTGCAGTTTTTGTCATCCACAGGAGAAAGAAAGGATGAAAATGGATTTTTAAAACAGGGAAATTCTGACTCTAATCTCAACTCAATATTACAGATAGTGTCCAGGACACTATCTGTATTATAAGGGGCACCAGGGGAGACAAATCCTATAGCAGAAGGGATCATTTCCCTTTATTTTTGTGTAATTCAACACCTTTTGAGTTGTACCCCATAGATTTTGCTAAAAACTTTGCTAAAACTTAATTGGTTCTTAGTCAGAGCAATTGGCAGAAGGATATTGCTGAGGAGCAGCCCTTATGGATTGTCCTAGAGCATTTCACAGAAAGGTCCCCTAGTAGTCATGACTTGTTATGTTCAGCACAGCAACCCACAGTCTGTTTCCCTGAATTAGGCAGCCCTTTTGTCTCTTTTGTTTGAACAGCATGTAAATGTCCTTTACCTGCTCACACAACCACAGGGTGAGGTTCTTGGTTCAACTTTGAAGCCATTGCTTTAAGTCTGGATGGACGGTCTGAGAAAAGAGCAGTGGACAGGCAGAGGGGCAATGGTCAGAACCACCTGTAGTGGGTAGTTACCCTCTCAGGAAAATTGTTATAATCATCTTTTCCTCTAAATTTGCTGCATACATCTCCAGATTTTTCCAAATTGTAGGCCTTGGGTATGATCCTCTACAGATACACTGATCAGCACAATCTTTGCCCATCTAAATTAATCTCTCTGCTTTCCTGATTCCTTCTCTGCTTAGACACTTTTCCCTAGGCTCTACATGCAGGGGAGCTTTAGCGGCATTCCAGGAACAATGAGTGAGAAGGGAAGGATGTTCTTGATCCCAAATATTTCACTGTCAATAAATCACTCTGAATTCTTGTTTAATGTGATAAAACTTGATACAGAGTGGGTCCTATAAACCCAAGAGTTTTCTTGGTGAGTTTTCTTCCAGCCTTCCTGCATTTGGCCTCTGCTTTATTTGTTCCATATGCTTCTTCCAGACTTTACCATCAACCTCCTCCTTAGCTGTGGTTTGGAGTGTAATTCAAAGACAAAATCCAGTAAAATGCATTTGCTCCCGCAGGAAAGAGCTTTTCATGTCTGATGGCTTGTTTGTTTCTGCAGTAAAATCTATGCTGTAATCTACAAATGAGTTTGCATTACAACATGGGGTGACATTCTTCAGTGAAGGTCACAGCACTGTATAGAAGCGTTGACACAAAACACGTTTCATAGAACAAAATGGAGTTCACAGTTTGACATAGATATATCCTCGATCTGTCATGCAGTTTTCTACCTTAACTTGATGGTCAAAGTAGCTGGCCAGGTGTGAGCAGGGAGGTGATCTATGTCTCTTCAATAGCAGCAGTAATTTCCTTGTCCCTCCTCAAACTTGCCCCTGTTCCAAGATGATGGCAACACTGGTCTCTTGTGTGACCTTCTGATCGATGGAGTGACAAGCTATTTCTTTCTCAAGTGAGTCCTAATCTCCTATTATGCCACAAGTACACAGTCTACTCTGATAAAAGCTTGCAGTCTATGACACCTGGTCAAAACAATTATTTTGGTAGTTGTTCCCTATGGATTCGGGCTGTGACATGTGAGGTGACTAAACTAATCCCTGGAGCAAAGGGATTCCTAAAGTGAAATATGATTTAGAGGGCATTGGCTGGGGTTTGGAATTCAGTACATGATTCTTAAGACTAGTCAGCTCTGGAGTTATCTGCCTTTCATTGTATTCTTGTACTTGACTTTTGAGTTGCACAGTTTTCTGAGTCCAGGAGCATTTCAGGGTGGGTGTCACCCATCAATTTGTCAGGCACGTTCAGCACTTCTCAGGATTTGCTTCTCATAAATCAAAGTTATCTGATCTGTTGTCTTGGCACAAAAGGATAGTCTACAAGGTGCGAAAGTTTAATTTTCAAGCTGCTTGTAATAGCCTGTTGAGACAGGCTTCTTGTAGGCCATATTCTTTCTGTCTGGAAACAGTTCAAATGACAGGATTTCTACCGCAACTATTTTGGGTCAACTTTGTACCTGAAGAAATCCTTCTGTCAAGCTGCCTTAAAGTAGAAGATACTCTCTGCAGCAGTATAATCATTTTCATCCCATAAAAAGAGAAAGTATTGCTTTCCCAGTTTTGTGGAAGGAACATCGAGGACAGCTGGGTAGCTACTTTGCTCCAGGCTACACAGAAAGCTTGTGACAGGCCAGGAACCTGAAGACGTCATAAAATTGCTGGGCCAGCCATCATTTACACTGTTATATCCAGTTATGTTGCACTGTACGTAATGAAGGCTTCCT
>VYZR01093158.1:60107-65107 GCA_013400675.1 Oxylabes madagascariensis
GGAGAGGAGAGGAGAGGAGAGTGCTTGGACTCAGTAACTCACTTTGTGACCAGGTAGTGCCTGGCAGTGTGTAGTCCCATCTCGTTTTTACAGAGGCAGCCTTGAACATAGTCATGCATGTTAGGTGACTAACCATGTCTTTATGGGGCAGGAGGGTGTTCCTGCTTGAAGCCAAAAACCTGAGGACTCATATTTCTGCTCAAGCAGAACTTCTGCAGTTCATCCAATGCCCTGGTGGCAAACTGCTGTGTGATTTTTCCAGTGCATCCAGTGGGTCTGAACACCTTGCTGTTATTGTGCAAGTACAGACCAGCTCGTTGTCTCATCCACAACAGATTGACCCATCCTTGACCATCAGATATGCCACTCATCCTAGTGCCAGCCTGTGCTTGTCCATCTCCCTCTTGTCCAGTACACCCAGCTGCACTGAGCCACAGCAGAACTGCATTTCTGACCACACCTTGATATACCAGGAGATGCAATCACATGAGAATTGCATGTTACAGGTTAGGGATGTTAGCTGTAAGGGCAAGGGATATTGACAGACATGCTGGTGTCCTTGCCAGAGGTGGAAGCAAGGACGGCAATGAGAGAGCAAATCAGTTCAGAGGGACGTTGGCAATCTGGATCTAGAAGGCAAAATCTACAAGAAAATGATGAGAAAAGTATTTAAAAGACTCTTTTCATTTGAGTCCACATTGAAAAAAGAGATCTTTCTTCTCATTCCTGGTAGCACAGACTTTATTCCAGTATGTAGGAAATTTTCTGTCTCTTTCTGCATAAGTTTGAAAGACAACTATCATTGAGCAAATAAGGGACTACACAGAGAATAACTACCTTCTGGGGATCTGATATTTGGAGGAACTGGATGCAGAGAGATGTGAGTGCTGAGAGAGGCCTCCCCAGCATGAGCCACTGACCGTAACAGAAGTCAAGGCCATGGCAGAAGGAGCCATGGTGAGAGGTGAGAGAGCCTGGCACATGGACTGCTCATCTGTCCTGTTCACTCTGGAGCGCCTGAGAATGGAACTGTGCAAGTGGACCTGCTGCCTTTGGGGCTGTTTCACTCTCTCTGGATGAAATTTGAATCTTTCAGGTGAAGCATTTGAGCTGAACCCAGCAGCTTTCACCAAGTCATATTGCATTACTGAGTGCTCTCCTTCAGTGAGGTGATTTTCCAGAGGGAGAACCCAAGTATCTCCTTTCTGAATGACTTTTGCACCTTGCATAAAAGCAAAAATGTCAAGCCGTTTTTTAAAAAAGTCACTCATACAGAAAACACTCATACAAAAATGACTCATACAAGCCTAAATTGTCATTCTCAAGGGTGTGCTGCTAAAAGAGTCTGCAAATGCCATTGGGCTTGGTTTTCATCTTTTCTCTCTGTGTGACTATGACATGTGCTGGTATTTGCTTTGTGAGATAACAACAGACATAGGACATTTCAGGAAATGCAAGGAGACAGCTAACCATAATATCTGCAACATTATCAAAGCCAGCACAATGCTGGTCTGAGCCTAACAGGAAAGCAGCAGTGGTACAAACTGGACACACAGCTTTAAAAATGTCATGTCTCGTTATCAGCAATGCAACTAGTCAATCCTTGGTTAAAAGTGACTGGGAGTCTGTAGAGGGAATGAAATGCTGCACACTCCCCAGGCATGATTCAAGTTTCCAATATGTGGCATCTTCACTTTCAAATATCTTGCTAACTAGGTTTGGTTGTTGACAACAGTCCAAAAATCCTGATGGCTGGACAGTGCCTGAATGGAAGAGGAAAGCTTCGCTTTCATTTCTCCTGGTCTGCCTTCCTCAGCATTGTTCTCGTGTGAGCCCCACCGCGCTCCTGCTTCAGCCTGAGCACCAATAAGCACATTTTACAATTGTTTGCTGGGTTCAAAACACTTGAAACATTTCAAAGCACCTGACATCCTTTCAAGTTAGCTGCTAAAAAACCGAGCGCAAACAGAATGGGTTTCAGAGAAGCTCTGTCAATCAGCGCTCAATCTGTATGTTCTCCGAGACATTCCTTATCCTGGCTGATTTATTTCATATTAAAAGGGCTGTCAATCTGTATCACAAGAACAGGTTGAAAAAAAAATGAGTGATGTCTGTGACTTTTTTTTGTTTATTTAAAATGATATTTCCCCCCTCCTTTGTTCCCCCTCCCCTTTCTCTCTCACCCACCCCCACCTCTATTTTTCTCTGCAGGTATGGTATGACTGTTACATACAACACACATTAAAATTAGAAATATATTTTGCAAAGCTGTGGCAAACCTTTCTTTTTTTTATCCATCAAATATATCCCTTTTACCATCTGATAGCTTGGCAACAGGATCATCTCTCTTTCAGTTAAAATAAATGGGCCAGTAAACTGGGGGAATATTCACTGTGCTGAAAAGACTTTACAATAGTTAATGCACACTGTGTGTTGTGGGTTTCATTAGAGCAGAATACTAATGATACACTGCATGTCTCCCCACGGTACCACTTTATTGTACCAGCTGTATTATTGTTTTATATTAATATATTGATTATTGTCGTCTTCTCTCATGTGTGTGTTTCATGTCCTAACTTTTTTCTCCTGGCATTGCTTACCTACTGCATTTGGCAATTGTTTTCAATATCACATTTTTGGAATGAATGTTGATATTTATATGATTTCTTTTTGTTTTCCCCCATGTCTCCAGAGTAATTAATTTCCGTTGTTTGCTGCACAGATGTTGGTATATTTTTCAGTGAAACTTGATAAAGAATGACACCTTCTCATACAGGTATAGAGGAAAATAGGATAAATGTCTTGGCATCTAAGATTACAAGGTAGTGTCTACAAGGCGGGGTATCTAAACTCTCAGAAGACCAATTCTTGGGGTTGGACAGAGGTAGGGAAAGATCTGATTTCTGGATCTTTTTCCGTTTGTTTGACTGCTGAACTCATAGATCTTGTTTGCTGTGGCTGTGAGATAACACTTGTACCTGGGTTGGGTGACTGTTTTGTTCATCTGAGAAAAGGAGAGATGAAAGTTGAATTATCAGGAAGAATTTGTGATTTACCAATACTTGGAATGTAGAGGCACCATCATTTTTATCTGTGTCAATTCAGCAGCTAACACCATGGGACCTGGTCCAGATCTGGAGCTGGAAGGCACTATGGCAATATAGGTAAGAAAGAAGAGTAACACACTGGTAAACCTGCCATAATGCAGCTTTTTGTGTCCTGTGCCTGAGAAACAGTGAATTCTCACAGCATTTTTTAAGGTGTCATAATACGTCACTGTCACGACTTTCTCGCAGAGAGCTTGCTGATGATGGTGAATCTGAGTCACCTGAACACACCACTGCTAGTGCCAGAGAGAAGAAAGGGGAGGTCTGACAACTGACCCATTACTGTAGGAAGTTACTCAACACCCACAACTTCCCCTCAAAATAGTGACTTGATTGGCTGATTGGTGGGAGACCCAAGGAGTCCTGTGAACTTGGACTGGCACAGGAGGATATAGAGCCTTAAAGGCTCCAGGAAAGAAAGGAGATTTGCCAGGAGGTGTGGCAATGTGGTCAGGTGATTCATGTGTTGAACAGCCAGTGCATGGCCCTGCCCTCTCCAGGTGTGCATGAGGTGCCGCCAGCTGTGGCTGGCAGCTGGTCTGTGAGCCTGACAGCTGCAAAGGGCCCTTGATATTCCTGCCCAGCTTGTGGTGTAGGAAAGTTTTGGTACCTCCTCCTGACAACACAGTGTGGATCAACCCTCTGCTTCCCACAGCAGAGCTGTGTGCAAGTGCAGGGTCTGCAGAGTGGCAGACATGGCTGGAGCATTGTTTGTCCTGCTGCCCAGGAGTGAAGGTGGTAAGCATTAATTCATAATCAACACAGGAAGGGATAGGAAAAATCTCCATTTGAAAAGAAGATACCAAATTTCTGTGTGAATCAAGTGACAGTGCTGGGTTTTGTGGCCACAGAAGGACCAGGGTGCTGAGCTGGTGTCTGTAGCACTTATCATCCTTCCACCAGCACAGTACCCCCATGCTGGAAAATCAACATACATTTGAAAGCCCTGCTGCGGAGGTACAAGAGGTGTGTAGACAGTATGTAAGTGCAGTAGTAAGAGAACTTTGTAAATTCAACAGCAATTAAGGAAGGAAGATGGAAGCTTTTCCGAGCATGAAATAACAATAAATGTCTAACAACTTTTTAATTGAACAACAAAATGGAAGGAGACTCAAAGACTGCCATGTAGACTATAAAAGCACTGGAATAATCCATAGTGAGGCCCTGAAAATAAATGTTTTCACCCACTTCATGTATTTGCTATTCTGGCAGTTAAGACACTAGGAAAGGTCTTTTGACAATGCCTATTCTGTCACTAGAACTACTCCTGGGGGTAATTCCTCTTACCTCTTCAGCCCAAATTTTTAACCAATGTTACCCACCAGCTCTCTTCATGGAGTGAGTTAGCATGACTTGCTGACTCCAATAGGGAAAAAACAATTTACAGTCCTTATGGGTATGATTGATCTTGATGGATCACCCTTAAAATGTCAGCATCAGCATTACAAAGACTTTCTGAGGGTGATTATAATGGTTAAGCTCACTAGTGGACAAGCAGTTCATAATGGCAAAGGATTTATTTTGCTAAAACAGTGAAATCATCTACTCTCTGTGGCAAAGAAACTGCCAGCAGAAAGACTTTCTTGTTGATTTTTTTGGTGTTGTTTTTGTCTTTTACTGGTACAGTTACACAAGGTAGGGCTAAGATGTCAAGGTGGTGTAGCAGCCTGTATTTTTCTTTTCCAAATTAGAGGTTAAGTGAGCCAATAGAAACTCAGTGGGAGTTCAGAAATGCTGACTCTCAGAGAGGCAAGATGCTGTCAATCACCTGATGATGAGTGATATTCCTGCTTGTGAGTCAGTAGCTCCTGAACTCAGAGCCTGGCACTAGCAAGAGGCTGGAATTTCTGCCTCTCACAAAAGCTGCAGTCTCCATGCCCAGTCCATTTGTGC
>VYZR01093158.1:70107-74601 GCA_013400675.1 Oxylabes madagascariensis
TCACTAATATGGGCCATTTTGAGTAGTCAGGGACCTCACTGAGGTTTGCTTCTGCAATCCATTCAGTAATCACAAAAGTACTAGTGGGCAGCAACTCACATTGGCATTTTCAAGGCAATATGGCAGCCTGAGGAGCCACAGTGCTTGAACTGTGTGGAACAGGTGGGCAACATCATTTTCCTGTACAAACCTGGAAAAATTACACCTGGAATCCTGCCTTTGCTGCCTTTTTATCAGAAGGAAGCAGACAATGTGGAGGGGGTTCTGAGAGAGCAACATAAAACGATTAAAGGGCTGGAGGGAAACAGTTGGGCATGTAAGGAAGCATGAAAACTGAATGTGTACAGTTTATGTAGGCAATATCAAAGGAGAGGGCATGACGACATAAAGTATTAATATCAGCAGGGAGGAGGGGAATAATTTGAGTTGGTAGAAGGGATTAGAGCTAGAACAGAAGTGAAAGTGAGAAAAGAAAGATGTACATGTCCTTAAGAGGAAAATTTTCCAGAGAGTGAGAGCTCAGGACCATGGAGCAGTCCTCTAAATGAATTGGTAGAAGCTCTGCCTCTGGAGACATTTAAATCTGGACTGTACAGAGCATTAGAAAATATAAAAATACACAGCAGGGAACAATCCTGCACTGTCAGGGGATGGACTAGATGACGTAATGCATCTTTCCCATTTCTAATTTCGATGATTCTATGGCTCATTAATTTCATATCATACAAATGCAGTAAAATTTGATGGGAATTAAAAAAAAAAAAGNAAAATACACAGCAGGGAACAATCCTGCACCGTCAGGGGATGGACTAGATGACGTAATGCATCTTTCCCATTTCTAATTTCGATGATTCTATGGCTCATTAATTTCATATCATACAAATGCAGTAAAATTTGATGGGAATTAAAAAAAAAAAAGAGAGAGAGAGAGCCTACATTGGGAAAAGGTTGCTAGACTAAGTATAGACATATTCCTTAAAACGTATGGGATGAGTATATCACTTCTTAAGGTTGTTGCTATTATTCTAAAAGTTATTTTACTCACATTTTCTTTAGCATACTGATGCATGCAGCTCAGTGCAGGATAGGTGACACTTTCCTATGAGGACAGCTTGTGAAGTGATATTTTGTTCTCTTTCCTTCAGAATTTAAAGATGTAGTTTCCTACAATGGGATATACTGGGATGGAGTTAAATGCTAATCTCCCTTTACAGAATTGATATTGTATAGGGCTAATTTTTCCTCTGTTGAAATACGCAGCAGAACTTTGATTTCAATTGTTCTGGACATAAATGCCATATTGACAGCAGTATCTAAATCTAGATCCTGCTAGAAAATTCAGTAGCATTTTGTCAGTGAGAGAGCAAACGACATTTTGAGGAAGTCTGAAATTATCTGTTGGAGGTCTTTAAATGGATGCTGGTTCTTAATCATGTGTATTACCTGATCAAATAAAGTCATTATCCACCTGAAGCCAATTTTATTCCCCCAGTAATGTCTCACACCTTGAATGGGAGCCTCCTGTAACAGTCTGCTGCTTCTTCAGCCTTTTCCACAGAATGAGCTACATCCTATATTTTTTATGCAAGGCATCACAATGGCCTCCTTCCTCAGAACAGGCACAGCTGAGCAGCAGAGCACTGCAATCTTCCACCTAGCATTGACAGGCATGATGATCTTGGACCAGAGAAGAAATCACAGCGTTGCACCTCAGCTGGGGACATTCTGCACCTCTTGGCTTATGGTAGACCATGACATTGACTTAAAAGTTGGAAAAACAATACTTGAAAAGTCTCTATCCCCCATGAGACTTTGGGAACTCTAAACCATGTCCAAGTTTTCACCTCAGGTGAAGCCTTTGGTGCTCAGACTCTTTGTAGTGAACTTGTGCTAGGCAGCTCACATGCCAGGCTTTTTTTACCTACTTGTCTAGAATAGTATAATAATGTTTAAAGAGCAACACAGTTGGCTGCAGCTGGCCAGTAACTCAGCTTTATGGTATCTGAGCAGAAAATTCAGTGAGGCAGGGAATCAGGGTGTACTTGCACATACACATAACATATTTCATTTTACTAGCTGCTCACTAAACACAAACCACATCTTTTTCTTCCTGTCTAAACATGCTGCTATGGAAAATTAAGCCCTGTCCTTAATTTCTAACCTCGGTCTGTTAACTGGCTCTGTCCTGAGCCATCTTCCTGATCATATAAACTGCAAAATATTGGGTAAATCAATTTATGTTTCCATTTGAACTTCTTGTTACGGATGTTCATTTGTTTTTAAGAGTTGCACCAAGTTCTTCAATAGATTAACAATGAGGCCCCCTTTTCTCCAAAGAGGTCTATCATAATTAGTTCTTCCTGAAGCCCAGTGCGAGGCTGTGCCTGTCAGTGGCACACCATGAGATTGTCATTTCCCCCTTAACTCCCATGATATTTTTGGTACTGAACAATTCACACACTTAGTAATAAATTCCTGTATAAGACATCCTCACAAATCACAAAATAAATGTGTAAACTTATTCAGGAAAATACTTCTTAATGCATAACTGAGAAATAAGGGAGAGCGCATCTAGCACATCCCTGAAAGGTTCCTACAGAAAGTAATGATTCCCTTTTCCTAGCAGGCCCTGGGAAGGAGGAAATTCTGTCAATTTTCATGAATGTAAGAGCTAGCCTGTAGACTTAGCTAGAGCCTAAACCAGTGAGTTTGGTACGGTTACATAAGCACATAGGTGGAAAAAAAGAGCTAAAATTTAGCCTGATCATCCTCCAGCTTGGGGCTTGATTGAAGATCAGTCATTTGGTTTCATTTAAAAACAAATAAGGGTCAGGAACAAAACAAGACAGCCAATGCAGAGAAATGCAAGGCAGCAGAGACTTATTGGAGTATAAGGCACTTTTGATTGCAGGGGAACTGAAAGAGGGCAGAGACAGTGGGCAGCTGAAAGGAGAACTCTCTGCTACCTTCCTGGGTCAGGCTGGGGAGATGCCAGGGCTGCTTATGGCACAAGGACCTCAGCACTGGAGGCCTGCTCGGGCTGTATCTCGGATAATGGAGAAGCTCAGCTGAACTTATGTCTCCTGAGTAATACAAAATGTGTTACTGTTTTACCTTAGTGGCTCCATGGTTTATTAATCAGCATGACACACCAGCGCTACCGTAATATTGGTGAAAAAGATGCTTCTACACCCCAGCTCTTTGGAAGGGTCTCTATATTCTATATATATATTATATAATATAAAGAATATTTAAAATTCTATATATTTTCCTTCAGAAAAGTTCATGCAAATGTCTTACCCTTGCAAACAGGAATCCTTTATTTCACCCCTGCTGTTCTGCTCTGCTCTCTGCAATCGACTAACAAAGCATGATTGCTATAAACCTACTTTGGGTGGTCCCTTATAAAGCTCCTCAAATCTTCCTGACCCTCATTGGCTTCTTTAGATCCCAGCTGCAAGACCACGAAGAGATCAGACCTCCTCTGTATGTGTTATGCCAAAAGAAAAATAAAGAGAGAAAAGTGTGACCTGTATTCACAGACTGCGAGACCAATGCCAGCGTCTGAGAAAGAAGAGTCTTAAAAGAGTAATAACATTAATGCAGATGTAGAACTGTCATATTTAATTTACAATGGGCAGACAATTCCAGGCAATCACTCCCACAGCTATCATAACTCAGACATATTGCATATATATGTGTGTGTGCCCTGCATTTATATGTGTGTGTGTGTATTGCATATAGATATGCAGAAAACTCATTATCGTGTACAGTAACGGTAAATATTTCATGGACCTCATTCCTTCAGTCTTAGTCCTTTGTGAAACCACTGAGAAAAGTTGCACCTGAACAGAAGATTGCAAGGGTATCAGGGTTCGGTCCCATGTCAATCTGTTTGCTTTATCTCANTTCTGCTCAAGTGCTGTCTTTACTTGGCAGGAACACAAGATGCAATAAAAACAAGTAGGCCTTCCAAAATTCCTGCCCACTTAAATTTACATACAAGATTAAATGATTTTTTGTCTTGTTATTTCACCCCCTGGGTTCCTGCAGTACAGGTTGCTTTATGCATAAATCATTTATAGCTGACACGTTGCCTATAATTTTCTCCAGAAACCTGGTAGCTTCTTAGTGCAGTAAATTCACTATAATTTATAGCAGAAAACACCTTGGAGTTGTGGATTTAACATTCCTCACTTGTGGTTCTGAGCTGTCAGGAGCTGCTGCACTGCTGCCCACTACCACAGAGTCACTGTGCTTCCTCCTAGCAGCGCCTGCATGCTGGATATGGGAAAAACTAGGCAGAATAACCCCCAACTTCTTGTTTGCAAGGTGGTGTGGAAGCGGCCAGACTGAAAGATGCTTACTTGTGCTTTTATTTTGTCCTTTTATTCAAATATGGGCCTGAAGAGGCTTAGTCATCCTACAGGCAGTTAACTTTTCCTATTTGTTGCAAGTTAACTCGTTAATTTAAAAAAAAGGAAAAAAAAAAAG
>VYZR01093158.1:88689-120083 GCA_013400675.1 Oxylabes madagascariensis
GAGCAGAACAGAGCGGGGAGAAGCAACAAGACATATATTTTTCATTAATTTTACATTCAATGGAGGATTTTCTTGTTTCTCCTTTTTAGTGTAAGACCAACTGTTTAAGAAGAACTTCAGGGGTGTTTAGAATACCGTGAAGCTGGGCAAACATCTTCTTGAAAGACGTAATTGTCAAACAAAACCTGCTGAAAAACTAATAACTCCATACTCGTATAAAGTCCAGACATGGTGTATTAGATTTGGAAATGTGTTTTGGCTTGTGAGGAGTTTTNGGATTTAAAAGGGCCATACGTAAGACACAACTTCTGCCTTTTGGCATTTTCGCTACAATGAAAATGCATGTTACATACTCCCTGCCTTTGTCTGCAAGTGAGGGGACAAGTGGGAATACTGGGGTTCTCTGCAGGTTTCATTGCTGGAAGCCTGTGTGGAATCAGGCAGCACCTCCCACTGAAGAGTGGGATGATCTGCTTTTTGAATTCTGGACTAGAGGATTAGCTCTTTCCTTGGAAAAGCCAAAAAACTCATTCTCAGCACATGTGTATTGTGTATGTTCTGTGAAGGAGTGCTCATTCTGAGGTTTGTTTGGAAATCTCTGGAATTGATTCTGGAGGTAGATAAATGCTTCCTCTTTCACTTAAAAGATGGTCATATCTGTGCTCAGTATCTGTTTCTCAGGTCTCTTACTTAAAATCAAAACTTTACTTGCAAAACTGGAAAACAGGAGCATCTAGGTTAAATATTGCAGCTTTTTCTGCTGGCCTCAGCAGAGCAGCTTCTTTAGATGAACTGAACACCACTTACTTCAAAAAACACTTCTATTCCAGATTCAGTGTTGGCTTCCCTGTCAAGTAATTAATCTCCCAGGATTGGAGATTAAGCGAATTTGGAAAGTGAGCAGAATTTGGTTCTCAGAGAGTTGCATACATTTGCCATTTGTGGTTAGGAATAGAACCCGGAGAATGTTTATTCCATGGTAGGAAAAACAGTTTTTACTTTTCTTAAACACAGCTAGCTGGTTTATGACTCCTGGCAGGAGTACAGTAACTTTGAGCAACTAGTTTGTTTGTTCCAGCTAATTTATAGAGAGTGGTATTCGTTTTCCATTTCCCTTAAAGAGGTTCTGTCCTGCAATTTAGGCCTGCAATGAGGCATTGCTTAGATAGAAATCAGGCATACAGTGTTCTCCAGAATCCAAATAGCCAGGCAAGGGTGTGCTAAATCTGTCATGCCTCCAACAAGATATTAAATGCCACAGCTACTGCCGTGTCCTGTAATTCTTCAGGTCTCCTAATGCAAGAGGCCCTTTTGCAGAAAACAAGAGTGGAAGGGTGTGGAGTTAATTAGCAATCTCCTTCCAAGGAATGGGCTGACGTCATTAAAGCAAGCTCAGTGTAAAGTAAGGCAATAGCCATCCATGTGTCTTGAGAAAGCAAGGAGAAGAGGGTGAAAGACCACCATATTAAAACAAACATTTCAGTCTGAAACCAAAACTCTCGAGAACAGCTACGGCAATTTGCTCCCGGTTTTGATTTACACCATGAATGCACCATGTGCTTTTTTAAGAATTTCCTTTCCATTTGACTCATGTGAAGCATGGAGGCACGAAGAGCAGGTGGTGTAAATTTGGGAGAGCTCCCACAGGCTGCCAGAGCTTCCCAGCTCAGCTGGATAGAGGTGAAGGTGGAGGCAGCTGGGGCCCAGAAGACTTTTCAGAGCTTTCCTTTCCATCCTATCTGTTTCTGCCCCAACAGTTAATTCCAAACAGTGCTGAAGCCCATTGCCAGCTCTTTTTCTCCTTACACCAGGTATCCCAGACTTAAGAAGTGTGTTAGGAGGCATTTGACAGGAATACTCTGAAGGCTTATGTATGGATTAGCAACTCAGAGATGGCCAGGAGGCTTTACTGCGTCTAGTAAGTGAGTGCATTAAAAATCTTCATGTGCACACTTGCAAAGTCTGTTTGTTCTCTCGTCTGCATGGCAGTGTGGGCAGGATGGTCTGAAAACAGACAGCCTTATTCATCAAGTGGGCAATGCCAGCGAGAAGCTTAGTGGTGGCTCAGACCCAGAGTACTGAGGTACTAAAACCAAGCAATATCAGGGGATGTTTAAGATGAACAAACCAGTGCACTGTTCTATCCAGTCTTTCTTTTATTTGGGTAGGCAATCTTTTGCACTGCTGTGGAATGTTGCTATGGAAATTGGGGACTGGCTGTGGCAAGGCAGAGTTCACTCCCAGTTCACAGTGATGGGAAATAAACAGAGAGTATTAGAATAAAATCAGGGTAAATGCAATTTATAGAATTCCTAAATTCCATTTACTCCCTCTTGTGAAAGTAATCCATCCTTGTGTGCCTAAACCAGGCTTATAATGGATGCTATCTCATACTGGCACTTTGAGTAACCATATATTTCTGATGTGTGAGTTATTAAATTTAAGCCTGCCGGAGTCTTGCAATAAAGATTTGCTGAGTGTTAGGTCAGTCAAAGATCTCAAAGCCAAGCAGAAGAACTACCCATAGAAAAGGCCTTTGCATAAATTCTTATCCTTGTTTTGTACTCTTCCATGATTTACACATTAAAACCAGATTGTTGCATACTGACTTTCCTAGTATAATCATACAGAAGTGTGGGTTTCAATGCCAGTATATATATTTTAAAGCTTAGATTGGAAATTTATTTCAGCACTTTACTTGGGAGACAGAAAAGCCATAAAGAGAAATAAAGATCTTTATACGGTTTGATGAAGCTACACAGAAAGCCACAACGGAAGAAACATTGCACAACGGTAAGTACGAGTAGAGGAAAGGGGAAGTCTCCTAGAAGAGCTTTTTCTCTGAGGAATTTTTTTTGGCTGCTTTTGTAAGACCTGGGATTAGTTCAACTCCTTGTCAAGCTTCTGGACCCATTTATTTTCCTGAGCATTTAGGGAAAGGCCACTTTGAAGGCTACGGAGATAATTGCAGGATGAAAGGAACTGCTAGTTTGAAGGAACCCATTTAATGAGTGTGTCTTTTTATTGAGGATTTATTTTGTCCTCTGATAGTGTGTGTGTTTTAAGTGCAGTACAAAGTACACATGGCAATGGAGAGGCATTTAAAACAATTACATTTTAATTAATTAATATAATGAATGACTGATAGGAAGATCAAATCGTTATCATTATCTTTCAGTGATAAATGAAGGGTGGAGGGGAAGTAAAGGAGGGCTGGTATAGCTGGCTCCAGCCTAACACGTTTATTTAAGTGACTCTATACAAACATAACCCTGTGTGTCGATTACATCAGCAACATGTCAGTCGGCACTTCTGGTTACAGACTGTTTCAGAGTCATTCATCATTCAGTGCTGTAAAAGCCATCTACCCTCAGCTCACCAACCAATCAAACCAACTAGAAAACAGAGCAGGAAAGGAGCACTAACAATTGTCCTTACTTTCCTTTTAACTTTTGCTGCAACAATTGAGTACATCCTGTGTGGTGGGGTAGCAGAGAGGTTTTGCTGAACTAAATGGAACCTCCTTGACCAGGTCATTAAAAGAAGGAAAGGAAATAGAAAGAGAGAGAAAGGAGCAAAAAATGAGTGAGCAGAATGTTAACCCTTGCTCTACCAGTTTTTCTTTCACAAACAATGTTTACAAATTGCCTTTATCTATATCTTTCACACCCATGAACAGGGTTACTAATTATTTTGTGCCAGCTGTCAAGGTAATGCAAGGTCTCAATACACTGGGCAAGATGTGATGTGAGTCATCATGGCCAGTAACTTCTTGGTTGCCCTTAAATTCAGCATCAACCTCCCAAGGTTGTGCTGCTGAGAAAGTGCAGAGTCACAAGTGCTGCTATGGCTTGGTGGGAGATTGCCACATCTTCACACATGCTACCCTCCAAGACATTCCCTTGAGGTCTACTTTCATTCCACTGTCACTTTCTCCAGGTAAATAGCTTGAATCCCAGATGCCTGAGAATGCCATGACCAGGAAGTACAGCATGCTGAGGAAAACAAGATTTTAGAAAATGGCAATACCAAGGTGAGAAAATAATGGTGGGAAGGTCTTTCCAGTCTTGAGTGGTCCCCCCTCTAATTTGATAACTAACTCCTGCTACTTTCTTCCCATTTATGCAGATATATGGCTTGATCCTCCAAACCTTTACTCTCATGAAGGATCCCATTAAGATAAATGAGACCTCTCTCATGTGACTGAGAGTGGGCAGGTAGCTGAATAAAATGATCAGCAAAATCAATCAGTTCTCGCTTGTCTCCCTCCTAAAAGCCCTCTGTTCTAAGTGCGCTAGCATGCAAAAAATGGGAGTATTATTGGGTAATAATTTGTAAAATGGCCGTATCCAGTTGCGTTTTCAATGTTTAACTATGGCATTTTTCTGTCTGTGCTCTGCCTGATTCAAATCCTCCCCTCATGTTTATTATTAGTTAACTATTTCTTAATGGACCCCTTCATTTATGAATAAAACTCAACAGCAATTACAGCCCCAGTGGAGACCAGTACACTACCCATCTGCTCTGTCGCTCGCTCTCAGCATTGGCATTCCGTGTCAGTCTCAGCCCCTCTCATTGTAACAAGCTAGGATCAATTTTCCAGTGGCAGCTTGAAAATAATAGTGCAAAATGTATATTAATACAGAAATATATTGTGAAACTGTCCTTAAACAAACAAATGAGCCACTTTAAAATATTACCGCTATAAATGACCATGACAGTAGCACAGCACATATAATAAAAAATAACTACTGAAGAGAAGCTGCTGAATTACTATAGTAATAAACCAGATGTGATTATTATCATTTAACACAGTCATTGAATACCATGAATCCCTGAAGCCATTAAAATATTTATGATTAAACGTTTGCTATTCCTTAGAACAGAACATATAGTTGGGCACTAAAAAACTGTTAAGGTATTATTTTGGCTAATACATGCTTGTGCCATGATAAAGGTCAGCCAGCACTGTCAGCTTCCTGGAAAGAGCACATAAAAGCTTTCCTCCTTCTTTGTTTTTCTGGTAACAACTATGAAGTTAGATACCTCTGTGCACATAATTGTGTTCAATGGAGACATATAGATGTATGCTTACACTTTACTACATGCATCTATATGAAGGAACAAACACAAATATCTGATTTCATTTGTGGAGAAATGGATGCTTTCTTGAAGGAATTATAACAAAATATTTAATGCTTTTAGGAAAAATACGCCTGAGACAAAGCAATAAGCATATGCAAACATGAAGTCTAATTACCTTCAGGAATTTTAGCATGCAGGCATCATATTACCCACTGAATACATTTTATCTTGTGGGAAGTGAATTTTTTTTTTTTTTTTTCTCTGTTGGAAGTGCTTCCCTGCCTGTCTTTCCGCAGTCTTCAGCCACCTGGTTGCCTACTGTAAAAGCAGCCTCAGCTGCTGCGACCTGCAGGTTGGAGGTGTCTCTGCTGGTGGGAGTGAGGATGGGTGGTGATGGGCTGTGCGGGTGCCTGGTCCTCTTGGGTTGTGCAACACTGGGTGTAAGGGCAAGGAGAGGAAGGACACTGCAGCCCTCCTAGCCCATGGTGGGAAATATTCCCTGGCCAAATGTACATTGCTGCTCTCTGCAAGTGCCTTTTGCTGCCAGGGATTCTCCTGCAGCTCTGGAACTCTCTGTTCTTTAGACACAGGGTTCCTGTGCCATCCCTGCGCAGTTGCTCTTTGCTACACACACAAGACCATCAAGTCACAGATGTATTTTAAATCTGTAATATGCATCTCCAATAACAAACAAGATGTGTCCTCTCATAAATGCCTCCTAGACTCTAGCAGGTAAGAGATATCCTTCCCTCAGATTCTTTTTTTTCCTACTATCACAGAAAAGCAGTCACTGTATCTGGACACTCATGAACAAAAGAAAGTCAAAACTAAACCTTGGCCAGGGCAGTGCTATGGGAAATTTTGACTAGCTTTACAGGATTTTACTGTCCTGGCTTGGAAGTCTGCAAGCCCTGTGGTGGCCAGGGCAGCCAGTGGGAGCAGCAAGTGTGCATGGGAAAGGATGAGGGGCTTTAAAACTGTGCCAACTACAGAGAAAAGTGAAACTGCATCCTGAGGTGCTTGCATCAAGCAAAGGTGAGCCTTCTTTGGCAAGCGGGTCTGCTCTGGGAAATGCCCACCTCTCCTTGCTGCCTCAAGGAGAAGTCAAGATGAGTGTAACTGAGTTCCCCAACAATCAGAAGGCTGATATTAAGTAAGATGAAGCTCATCTTCAAGTAATGTGTGGCACGCAACTCTAAAGCCCTGCTTGCTTGTCACCTGTCTGTGAAGGAAGGCGCATACTGTCCCACATGATGTGCTTTCCCTCCTGAGCAGCTCAGCATGTGCCTCAAGACTGTCTGAGCAGCAGAAACTGAGCTCTGCTCTGACTAAAACCCTTGGGTAATCTAAGTCCAGTGGGTATTTGTAGAGGAAATGAACACACCAAAAATTCTGGCATCCACTGCAGATTTTGGAAGAAAGAGGGGTAACTGCTGGTACCTTCTTGTAAATGAGAACATAAGAGAAGTGCATCATACCCTGCTTTTATGCAAAAGTCAGATGGCAGAGCACTTACCCAGAGAGTGGGACATATGTGTTCAGTTCTTTCATCTGCCTGAGAAGATTCAAACTTGCACCTTCTACAGCAGTGGAGTAACCAACTAAGTACAGGCTGGTCCCAGTGGCGTGTTAGTCCTGTTCAAAGGTTACCCCCTGGGGACTAATGTGGAAGTTTATCTAATTTCTTTATATGGCTAGGTCAGGGCAGAGTAGAGAGGCATAACTCTGTGTGAAAGTGAAATAGAGAGGCAGTACTGATGCATTTAGATAAGACAGAAACTGTGAGGTTTCCAGCATTGCACTCTTGGAGACAAGCATCTCATTTTCACCAAAGATCCACTTCAGAAGCTTCCATGCTTTCTCCCTGGGAACCCATGTGGGGCATGGGTCTGGTTGCCTGCAGTACATACAGCCAAGGGTTGAATGCTGGTTGACACTTAACCCTTTAAAGTTCTCTGGCAGGAATTTTTGGAGATCCAGCACTTTAAAACCTGTCGTTATATGGGGGATAGTGGAAGCAGGCAGTGACTGTCAGTCATGAGTGTCCTTTTTAAATTTGTTGAAAGTATCTGATGGCTCTTCTGCTAACTCATGGCCAGCAGCCCTTCTTGAGAGCCATCCAGCTCTGGTTTCAAAAGCTGTTTGCCATGTCTGTTGGGCACAGTCCCTACACAGCCTGCATGCCTTTTCTTAATTTTTTTGAGGTACAACGAGATTCAATGAAGTAATATTGAGGTATTCCACCAGTCCTGGTGCCAGGAACCTCAGTAATAAGACAAAAATTAATTGTATTCTCCAGATGTTTAGAAAGGACTCCGAAGACCAGTTGTGGTCTATGAAGATTACTGTCTGAAAATCCTCTATTTAGACTTGGGTGTTTTCTATTTTTAGGTCTGTGGATATGCTACTTAAACCCCATACACCCTCCTCATGTGTCCTCCCCATCAATATCATCATCAGACACTATCTGATGTGAGTGGGAGCAGATGCATTGCAAAAAAATTAGC
Source organism: Oxylabes madagascariensis (assembly GCA_013400675.1). Taxonomy (NCBI): domain Eukaryota; kingdom Metazoa; phylum Chordata; class Aves; order Passeriformes; family Timaliidae; genus Oxylabes; species Oxylabes madagascariensis. The sequence continues at coordinate 96,282 of VYZR01093158.1, forward strand.
CAGCACTGCATCCAAAAATAATTAGTCCTAACCAAGGGCTGTCCTGATGGTTCGTCTTTCATTCTCAGCCATATGAAATAAAGATTGCTTCAGTTACCTGAAAGGTAATTACTAGACATTCAGGCTTTGTGTTCAGTGCTAACCAAGGGGGGAAGTTGGAATTTGCTTGGATGGTATCTTTATACCCACAGATGTTTTCTCAGGGCTCAAAAATGTTAGAGAGTGTAGAACGTCACTGGTGCTTCTGAGTTTCCCACTGTCTGGATTTACCAAAATCAAGTTTATGAGCTACATTCAAGGTGGAAAATAAGGGTATTGCAGCAGTTGATCCAGCATCCATCTGCTCAGAGCCAGATATATGAATCCAAACTCCTCATTCTCCTTCTGAAATTTGAGAAAGACTGGAGTTACTTTATGCTTGCTTTGATAAATAAGAAACTGGAGAATCTGTTGGCCTGAGTGGAGGTTTCACAAATTAAGAGCAGCTTTTAATACAATGCAAGATTTCTGTAAGCTTTCCATTATTCTGATTTATTAGTTCTTAAGACTGCGTGGAAAGTTAACAGAATGCATGCTTGAAAAAGAAATTAAATTGCAAGAACTTTCATTATTCTGATTATTGGACTCTTGCATTTGTGACTCATAAGGCAAGGTCCTGCTGTACTATTGCTACAAACTCCATGTCCTGGATGGGTGAATTCTGGAAAAGGTTACCTTTCTTTTGATTTTTATAAAATCCTGTATTTTCTTGGCTTCTGCCTGTTTCCAAAGGCATAGATTTAGGGAAAACTACAGCCAGGAAAGGAAAGCATGGGAGAAATCAAGAGGAACGTCTGCCTAATATTACAAGAAGGCGTTAAGGTGGGATATGTCTGTAAGGTGAGCATCAGTGTAAACTTTATTCGCTGTGGTCTGTGGAGTGTCTGTTTACAGCTTATTTGGGGTCAGTGACATAGCTGCTCCAGCTACATTCTGTGAGTTTAATAGAGATTTTCCTACAGTGCCAGAACTCAGGATAAAGAACAACTGACTCTGACCATGCATTTGGAACCAAAATTCTGATTTTTGCCTGGTACGGCTGTTACGGGACAAAGGTGACTCAGGTCAAAGCTTTGTGTGATAGCAATGAGAACCTGCCAGGGAAATATTATTAGTACTGTGTTCTGTCTGAAAACAAGAATCCTGTTTAAATCCTAGTCACTGTGACCTTACTCTCTTCCCCTTCCCCCTCCCTTCCCTTAGGTATCAAGGCATTGAATTTTTCCTTTTTAAATATTTTACCTTTCTCAACTGTTACGTTTTTGTGGTACAGTATGTTTCAAAATATGATCACGGAAATAAAATTGAATATATTATGGATTTTTTTTTTTTTTTTTTTTCTTTTTTTTTTTTCTTTTTTTTTTTCTTTTTTTTCTCTTCCAAAAAGAATAAAAGCAAAGCTAGAGTCTACAGATGATCTGAAATGGAATTTCTATTCTCTATGTAGATGAATGGCAACTGAGATCACAGGCAATAAATTTTAGAACCAAATGCTATGGGTACATTGGGGTAGATTTATCATCATAAATCATTGGCATAAATAGGGGTATGTTGATTCTTATCACTTGAGTATCTCATGTAACTGACATTATACTCCATTTCTCTATATTTTACTAGAGTTTCAACAGCACAAAAAATTAGAAAAGCAATAATACAAAAGAATTAGTATAGCCAGCCACTTACTACTCAGTGCTCTATTTTCTCCATAATTTTTTCAGACCGTTTTGGGGAGTAATTTCGAACAGTCAAGTCAGACTCCACCGAGAATTGATTTTTGTGACCTCACATATTGTAACAGAAAATTATAACAGGAAATACACCATTAAGTGATAAACAAGGAAACATGGATACAATTACTTTCAGAACATAATTTTATCTACTCTAGTTTTGAAAATGAAGAGATAGTACTGACTGGAACACCTCAATTCTGAATGCAAACTGTACAATCTATTATATTAAACAAAGTCAAAAGCAATGTTGAAGATCTTGAATCTATTCAAGGCATGCACCTCATTACAGACTTAGCAAATTAAAACACAAATAGGATTAGAAAAGAATAATGTAACAATCTCCCACTATGGTCCCTGGAGCATTAAGTCATAAATTGGGTTTGCATTAAATTGTGCCTGCAGTATTGAATTCAGGGAAAGAGCTATAGGCTGAAGATAAAGCTTGCTAGGCTAGCCTACTTTGTTGTTTTCAAACTGTTTTTTCACACAATAAATACACAATGAATTAATTGGAATCTAAAAAGGCATATTCAAAAACATGTATTTTATATCTCAATTATAAAATGCAGATATGATGTGGCAACCCCCGGCTATACCAAAGCCAAAAGCTGCAGACATTTGAAATTATCACTTTACCTGATTATGTTGTTTAAATAGGAACATAATTTCATCAAAACTTTGCATCAGATTACCTACTGTGTTAAACTATGCAAGTTTTCACTTTTGTACAAACCTCTAGTATGTTACAAGCTTCTATTAAGTGAAGAAAATAAGCTTGCCCAAAAGAATTGAGAGAAGCCGAGTTTCCATATTACAAATGTATTCTGTTGTTATGGGAACTAAAACGGTGAGCTATGTGAAAAGGATCATGAGCTAACAAAGACTGGCTTGATGATATTATGAAGGTAGCTGTACAAACTGCAAACATGTCTGCAAGAAATAAATAGGGTTTCTTTTCTTAAGGAGATGCAGAGTTGTGAAAAGTATTGTCTCTAAAGAGAGTCAAGTTCAACCTTTGTGTGACCCTAGACAAATTACTGAGTAATATTAGGAATTAATTTTGCTAATTTTCCCTTAATAAAGGCTTTATCCTTCAGAAGTGTATTATTACTGTCATCATCCTCCTAACTGTCATTTCGGGGATCGCTAATAGCAGCTGCTCTGGTTAAGTTGCTTGTCATTTCATGCTGCAAAGGAGCCTTCATATGATATTATTTGTGGGTTTTGCGTCTTCTCTTTTAGTGATTCTTGTGGCTCCATTTGTCTCTAGCAGACTTTTATAGTTTGGCAGGCAGAAAGCCTTTCAAAGCTAGGGAACTGTCTTTTCTTTGTCAACACAACTTCTCTCAACTCTTGTCGCTGTGATCTCATAGCATTTGCCAATTGCAACCCCTGGTTTGCTCTGCACAGAACTAAACAAGCAGCACACTAAAATAATAACACAGCCCATTAGGATTTTATGTCTGGTCTCACAGCCAATGCCAAAAGAGCACACGCTGTCCTGGAAACACTTGGATTTTGATCAAACTGCTGGAGAGAAGTGAACTTTGTGCAGTGACTGGGAGATGCTGATACCAGGAATTGGTGCAAGCTGATAGGACTACGGGGCCTGTATCTAATCAGTGGGATCCAGGAATATCCTCACATCCGCATGTGAATTTGTATCAAGACACAGCCAAAAGGCATTTTGGTCCAAGAGCCGGCCATTCTTGGTCTCTTCCCTGCAAGCACTGCCAGGGTTGGGGAGTGCTGCAGCCTGGCTGGGTGCCAGCCCCACATCTTGGACCTCCCATGAGACACATTTCTTGTCATATATGAGTTATGGGGAGGCAGGGAGCAAAGAGGCTGAGCCTGGTGTTCTCGCACGGGCTGCAAGGGCCCTCAAGGTCAGACCATGTGTGTGAGGTCTGGTCCTGTCCAGCAGAGGGGTGCTCTGGCTCTCAGCTGCAATGACACCCAGTTCTGGATGCTGAAAGATGGAGCATCTTGGCTCTGTAGCAAAACATCTAAACGCAGGCTGCTGGGATTTTTCCCCTGAGCCCAGGTCCCAGGGCACATGCAGTGTTTGCCGGGGGTATGTACCTGGCACTTTTGTGCACACTGCTACACCATGCATGCTCCAGCTAAGCTGCAGTCGGGGGACGTGGGGCTTGGGGGGTCACATTGCACGATTTACTGGCTCCTCATTTTAGATCCAGTGAAGTTTCACCCTGGGTTGAGGGTGGGAGAGGTCTTCTCTTCTTCTGCAGTTTGCCAGTGGAGAATTTGTTGGCTAAACAAGGCTTTCTACTCCTCTTGCCTGACAGCTCCCTTCTGGACCAACCTTTTAACATTATTCTTGATTTTCTTAAACAGCAAACATTAGACACATTAAGAACAGCAACAACAAAATCATTAAGCACTGTAACATTCTCTGAGGAGCCAGACGTATCCTTTAATCAGGTTATGGAAAATTCAATCCTCTTCTAGCCATTTATTTTCTTTGTTTATGCACATACAGAGTGACCCATTTCTGAGCATCAAAAATAACAACAAAGAAACAACCAAAGATTCTTCATTATTAATGGATTTATGTACCATTTACTTTGCTTTATTGGAAACCAAATAATCAAGTTCATTCATTCCAATTAAACACAACACACAGTAATTGTCTATCATTTTTATCCGTGAACCCAGTCCCCTCTCTTCAAAGTCACTACTTGACCTCAGTGGGGAAAGGATCGGTATTGTGCTTCCTTCTGTAATGACTGATTGTTAGCATTAAGATGGAGAAGCACAGGTTGAAATTGGGGGTTTTCTGTGCCTTTCTATAGGTGTTAGCTTACACCTCCAGTCACCCATGTAGATGCAGGGGCCATAAACTCTACATTATTATTTTAGGAACTAACACTGCGCTACATCAGGTCAAATTTGTCCCCAAATTTGAATGATTTATAACAAGTATAGTGCATCTATATTCATGTAATGAGTCATGCATGGATCTCGGGCACAGATCTCTAATGAAAATTCTATGACTAAAAATAATAAGCATGATGCATAAGTTTATAATAAAAATGGCTTACTGAAAACAATAAGCCCTTGATCTCAGTGTTGACCTAAAATCACTGGATTAGACAAGTAGGCTTGACAGAAATTAGACTGAAGAATTCCCTGTTACGTAAATCATGTGGTGATGTGATACATATTTTGGCATCTTAATCAACGCTTCTGAAGAGGCACAATGAGATGAAACAGTCTCATCATTTTATTGAGGTTTTGTTGTCGTTCTTGACTAAACTATTAAAAATAAAGCTTGCTTGATGAGAGAGAAACAGGAAGATAAAAATGGCAGTAGACATGGCAAAAACTACTGTAGAAAGTTAGTTATACCAAGAGAAGATATTCATTAATAAAGGCAAGGATGCTTATAATTTTAAAGAGACTATATTTTGTTTTAACTGGCAATTGGGTGCTCTAAATTGACATGTATTAGGAGTTGCAATGCAAGCCATAATGGAAATAACAGAACAGTGAATGTATGTATGTAAAATGTGTGTAAAAATCTCCAACAACTTAACCTCCTTCTTTTGCCTGAAAAATACAATTCTTTTTTCATTCCATATTAATTTTTTATTTTCTCTGTTAGATCATAGTTTAAAAAGAGATTTAACTCTAAATTTGCTTTGTCAACACAAAGGTGGCTCGATATGAAATATTGCTCGAAGGCTCTTAAGAAGGCACCTTTTGGTACTTACAAAAGCTGGAAGAAAAGGTCCAAGGAAAACGTCAGGGGAAAAATGTAATAGAACCAGGTTTCCAAAATCAGAGAAAAATAAGTAGTAAATACTAGGAAACAAAAATATCATCTTTATCACTCTGCATGATGTAACTCGGCTGAACAGCTGCAAGTATGCTTTAATGCCATGTCAGTGACATTATCACTGCTTGTGATTTTCTTTTATGTTTTCTGACACATCCCCACAATCATGTGCATTTCTAAAAACTTACCACAGAATATGGCAAGGTATCTTCCCATGGGAACTGGACTGGCAGGAGCCAAATCAGTCTCTTCCCTGCAGTAGGAATTTGTCATTTCAGGATCCAAAGATGTTTTTTGAGTGGGCGCATTTTCTATTTTTATTCCCTGAGTTGTTACAGGATCTGAATGTCAATAACAGATAAGCACATTGCAAACAGACTCAGCAAGTTCTGCCTTTTCTGCCCACAGAGAGCCACCGCTCAAGCAATATCTCAGCACTGGGGTGACAGTTCTCCCCGGAGGGGGACAAGGGACAAATCCCTTCCACTCCTCAAGCCCCCTGGCCTGCACCATCTGATGAATTTATAGTCTCCAATACAGTTAGGTGTGTATAATTCAATGTATTGCTGAAGACCAGTTACTGTACTTTATAGCTGACATTACCGGGGATATTTTTTTCTACAAAATAAAACAATATTTGTTTCCTGAAAGGGAAATGTGCTGTCTGTAGCTATCAGCAGCCCACAGTTGCTGCCGGCTAGAGCTAAAGGAGGCAAAAAGAGGTGGATTTCACTTTAGCAATATTGGGAAGAATCATTTATCATTCACAGTGCTTTTTCAGAATGAGAGGGCCCATTTGAAAGTCACTATAGGATGACTGCTTTATTGTATGATATTAAACAATTGCATTAAAAGCAAGGGTTACAGAAGATATCCTGGCGTGTTGTGAGCTGCAACAGAATCTTAGTCTTATACCACACGTGTCTGTGTCCAGGGGTACAAGGAGGGGGTGAGCGGTGGAAAGTGACCATTGCTTTGAGGGTCTACAGCTATTTGCCATCAGGATCTGATTCTGTAATTACTGAGCATTTTACAGAAATTCATCAGTCCATTCACACAGTATGTCTGAATATGGGTCTGGGAGATTTGAGATTTTCTTTGCTTTTGGCTCTATTTCAGAGCTTGGGAAGGCCCTGGTGTGGCTTATGCGGCTTCCTTCCTGGACGATGGGGCTTTTTGAGGAATTAAAGGCAAAAATGGCATTCAGAAGAGTACTTGGTGTGCATTCAGAGCTGCAGGTTCTCAGAAAAACAACATACCAACACCAGTATTCTCTGCTCCAAGAGGACTCCACTGGACTTTTCTGGGGCTACCGGAGGATTTACTTTTCCCAGAGGGATTACAGATAAGCTTCTCCTGACCTACAAATCCCTTGCTTAGAACGTCTATTTTTAACTGGTTCACAGGATACTGCGTTTGATATTTTTTGGGGTTTGGGTTTGGTTTTTTTTTGGTAGGGTACATTGTAAGCATATAGTGGACCAGTTAGCATTTCATATCAGGTCAGATATTAGCTCTTGCAAAGGAAATCACATACACTACTGGCCCATCATACAAAGTCTTTCTATTTATTTCCTTATTTCTTTGTTGTTGCTTTTAAGCTAAAGTAAAGGACACCTGGGATGCAGGAACATATCTGTGGAGGAAGAGCAATTCTTTTCTATCTCCAGGAGTCAGGATGCAAGAAATTATTCTCTTTTAGGGTTTACATTTTTGCTGGGAAATAAATGCTGCAGAGGAATTTAAGGAAAAGCTGTCAATAAGCAGGTAGAAATGTCCAAAGTCTGCCCTGGTAGAAAGCTGTGATAAATACTACAGCTTTTACAACAACATTTAAAAGGCTTATAAATGATCAGCAAATGGGCAAGATGGCTTGGAAAGATGCAGAAACCTTATACATTTGCCTGAAATGAAAAGCATGTACTATTTGTGTTTTGCATCAATATGCTGCAGCTGCTTGGCCTTTCCACGATGATGAGCCCATACCAGACCTGTCCAAGGTGTATGTGCCTCCAGGTGACAGACCTGCAGTCCTGAGGCAGGTGTGAGGCAGGCGATGAACAGCAGCTGGGTGGACTCAGACATGGGCTTTGAGTCAGAGTCAGGGTATCAGGAGCACAGCGTGCCCGAATCACATGAGGGACAGGGTCTGCTGCCTCTGGAGCAGCACGTGACACAGCAGGGACATGGGTGGTATTTACTGGGTCACTCGGCAGAGCTGGTGTCCAATATCCCAAGCAGATCCACATGTCTACATGGGAAGAAGGCAGTGTGGTTCAGGAAAAGCCTGCTTTTCAGAGAAAGCCTCAGTGAGAAAGCCGTCCATCAGCCGCCCCATGAGCTCCTGTATCTCTTGCTGCTCACAACTCGTTTCTCCCAGGCGTTAGTTGTAATGAAGACAGGATGGTCTACAACTTTATGACAGTTCCATTTATTTCTACTATTTTCACATAAACCCAAGCAACAAGCAGCAGTTGCTTCCTCTGCAGCTTGATAAATGTCAGTATTAATTAAAATTGTTCGGAGTAGGGTCGGGTTTTTTTCCTCTCTCTGCACCAGGCTGGCAGGGAGGAGAAGCCTGACGGGCAGATGCAGCTGCTGAGCTGTTGACTGGAAATGTTGTCACAGGGAACGAGGCAAAGGAGAAGTAGCTGGTCTCTGACAAAGTGAATTGGAACTAGATGGAGCATTCTGTCACCTGCACTGTGCTGCCACTCAGCACAATGTGGGGGAGTATGTCTGGATATGGGTCTTGAACTTAATCCTTTGCTCCCCTGGCTGGGAAATCTGCAAAGGCAGCTGTTCAGCCCATATGGATGGGATAGTGCTCCTCCACCACTGCTATCTAATGATGCTTTCCTGACTGACACTCAGAGAGAGAGCCCTTGATTCCAGAGGGAAGGTCAACACAAGACAACACTTTTTAGGGTGCAGGGAGAAAAAGCAGGGGACAACACCCTCACTAAAACTCCCTGTGCTGCCATATATTTATATGCATTCCTTCTGACACCACACCAAGGTGTTCATGCACCAAACATCTTCTGTCAGCCTTGGGGGTATGCAAGCAGAAACCAAAATTGTGCTTTGGTGCTTGTGGATGTGCTTGTTTCCAGCTGCGGCAGGTCTGAATGCAGCCAGGGCACCACTCTGATGGTTGCAGTGCTGCACCCTCATTTCTCTTACCACTATGACCTCAGAGGAGCCCACTAAGATCTGCTACAGCTGATTTTCATACAAGATTATGAAATAATTTTTTTTCCTTCCCAAACTTTACCAACAACAGAGGAAAAGAAATTCGAATAAACCCATGGGAATGAAGTGCATGGGTTCTCCTGACTTGAACAGAAACGTATATTCCACCGTCGCTCAGACACATCTCAACAACCTTCCCAGGTGTTTGCCTTTGAGGGGGAGAAAACAGCTTTGCTTACAGAGCAGCATCAGTCCTTCTCTTACAAAATGTTGTCAAGAAAAAAGGTGAATGGTTTGCCATGCACTCTTCCTAAGTTCTGCCTTGTTTTCTGATCAACTGAAGCAGAGAGAATAGGGAACACAATGACTGCTCCAGATCAAAATATATATCACAATGAATAAAGAACTGGAAAGGTTTTGGAAGTGCAAAATAAGGTTTTTATAAAGCTGTGGTTTCTATTAGACACACACAGAGATGTAGGCTTGATTTGCAGAAACACTTAGTGACAAAAGGTAATGTACTTCCCTTGGCATCTGTAAAAATCTCATTTATAAAAATCTCATTTATAAACAGAGGTGTGGAAATGCAATAAAATGAACGTCACTACTGTAAATGACAACTCAGTTTCATTACTGTATTGAGCTTTTTTCTGCTTCTTTTTCAGATTATTCATACCACAGGCTTCTTCTAGCTACTACCTTATGCAGATACACCTTGATTCAAACCCTAGTTCCCTTGCTCTTGTTTGAGTCTATTGTAATCCTTTGATGAATGCATTTGTTTGTATTGAGCACTATGGGTTTTTTTGCAGTGCTGGTCTGAAAACAGTATATTTTACCTAGCAAGATACTGACTTGTAAAAGCCTCATTTCTAAGAAGACATCTGTTGCCCCAAGTGCAGTTGTCGAAAGAGCCCCTTAAGTTGAAGTGTCTTTTACCAGCATAAAAAGTAATAAAGGTTCTTCCCTCTGTCTTCCTGGTCTAATCTTACAATGGGTTGGGATTTCTGTCTATACACCCAAAAGAAACCTGGTTTCTATAAATTTCTTTTTAATAAAAATGTGTTATCTATGATAAATATATATTGCCTAGGTCAAATGAATCTGATTGTGAAAATATATTGAGCAAAAGTATTGGTAGGATTTAATTTCATCTCTCAAAAAAAACCCCAAAACAACCAACCAACCACCCACCAAAATCTGTAGCTATTGAATGCTGGTTTGAATTAAATTCTATTTGTTTTAATAAAAGTGTAGTGGCCTGAGTGTACATATATTTGTTTTAGTGGCAGTGCACTGGATCCAATAAAACTATATTGGCTTCACTGCTTATGTCTCCTTTTCAGAGAAAATGGATTGAAAGGAAAAATGAAACAGGCATGAATCAGCCAGTCCTGAGGTTTCTGCTAGATTCTGGCATCCAAATAAACTGGTAAAAAAACCCCCAACTGTATTACTAAATATTGCTTTTAAATTGAAATATGTTTTAATGTCAAGGCTGCACATGAGGGATTTAATTGTCTCCATAAAGGAGAACAGTTTTCAAGACCAGACTTGGCTGTGGTGGGTCAGTGCATCCGCTGGTGGCTGCAGAGGCAGAAACCTAAGCTGGCTTTGGCTCCCTGTTCTGCCGATGTAAGTCGGGTCTGCCGGCAGCGAAGGCGTTCAGCTGATCACCAGATACCCGAGATAACGTGGATCGAGTGTCAGCAGCCTCAGCCCCAGCAGTGTCTCTGCCCAAAAGTGCAGGATGTAGATCATTGGGTGATGGCTGACAGGGGCTGGCATTGCTGCAGAGGCCCAGCCGCTGCCAGAGCTTTAAACGCACTCCCCTGGGATCAGTCACTTCTGTCAGCCGGACAGAACGCTGCACTCATCTACTTTTGCACAAGACCTCACGAGTTTCCTGCTCAGCAATATTACCTGTTCCTGGTCCAGCAGGTGGGAAAGCCACCAGCAGCCAAAGAGGGATGCATTCACGGTGGCTTTTCAGAGGGGCACGCGGTAGCTTCTGCTAAATGGGAGCAAGGATGTGCTCAGCAGAGAGTCTTAAGTAAGTGAACTGTGATTGAACCACTTGTTTTACATTTGCAAACTACACTGTCCCCAGCTTTTAATGAGGCCTGAAGTGAGTTGCTCTGTGCAGCCAGTCAATGCTTGTGTTGGCCACAGGAACTCAGATCATCATGCTCTCGCATGCCTTTGTTTGGCCTGTGTGTCATTGCCCCTAAAAATGTCACCAAGTGCCCTTCCTAAATTTTCTTCAATTGAATGAAAAAAGGAAAAGGCGTTCCTGTAATTTTCCAAGCTTCACTAGTGCCACGTTTACAGCCAGTGCGACTGGCAGTAAGAGTTGCACATATCAACTCTGAGGTTAGAAAGGACCCTTCACTCTCAGCTCAGCAAGTACCATCTGGATATTTGCTAAGGGGTGAAATGGATGCTGTTGGCTGGCCTGGCTTCTCACATAACTTAAACCATAGCTGACAACCCAACCTGAGTAATGCTTTGTTTGATGCCGTGCTTTCTTTCAGGAGACTGGCATCAGGTTGTGTGAATGCAAATCTGCATGGTATTCCTTCATGAGAAAACATGATGTGCATCGACTCATTTACAGTTTGTGCTGAAGTGGGTGCCCCTGGGACTGTGGGAGCCAGTCCAAGTGAGGAGAATTTGGCTGCAGCAGTAGTTTAGCTGTGGGAGAGGATATGGCTGCAGGCTTCTCCAGCTCTGGCTTCTCAGAAAACTGAATAAAGAAATAATTCGAAGAAAAGCAAAACAGCTGTTATTGAAGCAACATACAGGTGAAAATCCAGCTGAGGAATGGGTTTGAGAGTACTACACTGAGCATCACTGACAAAGTCCCCATGACCCTATGGAAGTGATATGCAATTGGCTCATTTACCCCAGAAACAAGCTAACTCCTGAGCCCAAGCTGGCGAAACCAGATTTGGGATAGCTGTGAGGGTTCCACTGCCATGCATATGATGGTGGTGAGGGTGGGAGACCTCATGGAGCATCTAGATAACAGATTGGACAATGTGAGGGAAGATCAGTGGGTGACAGTGAATAAACAGGCTGCAGATTTCATGGTGCTGTACTCTGAGATGCTCCCTGCACAGAGCCATGCAGAAATGCTGATAGCTGTGAGGAGCTGAGAGAGGAGTTTGAGGTTTTTAAGAATTTGGGAAACTCTTGCAGAAGCCTACCCAGGAAAGATAGGCTCCACCAAAATCAAATAGGACCAAGAAGTTAGCATTTACAGTGCAAAGAATTACAGGGGAGTTTTTAACTAGAAGCTGTCATAAATCTGGGTGCAGAGGAGTACACAGACTGAGGTGACACCACCTCCAGGGGTGAAAACATAAATTCTGTATCAGAAATGGATTGGATAAATTAAAGGATGGCAAATCCCACCAGGGTAATTAAATTCTATGGCTGAACTCCTCCCAGCTTCTGAAAACTGGAGGTGTAAGAGGGGGATTTATCAGAGATGCCAGATCACATGGCAAACATGGGACTTCAGTCTCTTTCTCAATGCATGATCCCTGCATCAGACAGAGTGATGGAGGTGATGAAGGAGAGATCTTTGAACTGCTTGCCCATTGCAAGATCATCTCCCTGGAGACCACATTCCTCACAGTCCACCTCTGTCCCATCTTGCCTGCCACCCAGGCTCCCCTGTGGCCACTGTGCAGTGCCAGCCCCACAACCCAGCCTTCTCTGGCCAATCCTCTGCTTCGCGCTGAGCCAACACTGACAGCTTTTCTGCCTCCCTGGGGATGTTGCAGCAGCCTGAGCAGCTTATGCAGGGATCTTCTGGACTTTTTATCCCCTGGCCAGGTATGTGGGAGATGTCTTGTTTGAGTCCTAAATATGTTTCACTTAAGCTACGATGATGGTGCACTAAAGTGCTGTAATCTTTGCTAGGTCTCTCTTTACACAGCTGTAATTACCGTAATAAGTTGTGTTAACTGACTCTTTTATAAGTAACAACAACATAAAAGTATCTCGGCATGTTTTCCTTTAATGAGCTACAACTTGTGTGTAATCTTCCCTACACTTTATTCAATGTCCTTGTTTGTGATAGATGTGGCATTGCTCTCATCTCCTGATCCTAGTGTTGCTTCACCCCTGAGACAGCAATCTGGCCCTGGGACCCTCGGCCAGGCTTTGTCTGGACTGCCCCAGTCTGGTAAATGCAGTGGTGGTGATGCTGAATAATGCCAGAGAGTTCCCCTTACCCAGCCCCTCCATCAGCAGCAAAATTTTGGGGAACCTCATGGAGTAATGCAACTTCCTTTGAGGGTATCATTGCCAGCTGAGCCAGGGGAGGGGGCATTCGTGTTCATGGCTGTGAACATGCCAGGGTATGGGTCACACTGCCTGGATGCTGTGGATGCTGCAGGGAATGCATTACCATCACCTTCATCTCGTGTCCATTTAAGGACACTCGAGGAAAGTGATGACAAAAGGAATTCATATCCAAATGCTAAAGCAGAAGTTCAGTGCCAGGGCTGGTAACTGATACAAGTGACTGCAGATGAGCTGTGAAGCAGAAAGGGTTTTCACTATGTGGCAGAGGGATTTGAGGTACAGCTGCAAGAGCTTTCTCCATCATTGCTGCTGGCAGAAAGCACTAACGTGGTCAGGCAGTGCCTCTGCTCCAGCCATCCGTTCACAGCACTGCTGCCCAGCTCCATCAGCCTGGTCTCGAGGAGCCCCTCTGCCCCTCAGCCCTCACCCCCAAACGCTGCTGGGGGAGAGCAGCACACAGGCACATGGACCACGGCCCAGAAAGCCTCAGTCGATTATGCTGCCATAACATCACATCAGTGAACTCACAGTTTGACTGCTTACGGCAGATGGACGAACACTTGTCGGTTATCTGGTGCTGAGCGAGGGGCAGATTTATTTCCAGAGCTTGTGCCGCTCATTTCTCCCAGCTGAAGCTGCAAGGCAGAGTGTGCATCTGTGATACTTCTTTTTTCAGGTGCAGCTATGTTGCAGTGAGGTCTGTTACTGAAAGCAATGGGATTTTTGGCATGTTTGTACGGGGGATGCAGGAAGGAGAGTGAAAGGCATCTCCACTTTCCATAGCGCTGTAAGCTGCTTGAATTCATACAAGCATGAACTGAATTTCCAAATCTCAGCCATTCCCTGTGTGCACTGACAGCTGGCTGACCAGCAAAGGACTGCAGGGCCCCATAAAGCAGTGGGGGAAACACAGGAAATCTGTACTGGGGTGATATTGATATGCACTCAAAAAATAAAGGAAATATGAATTGTCACCTTGAATCCACTCAGCCCTGTCTCCAGTCCTGGCTGTCTGCAACACTGACTGTTTCAGGGCAGTGGAAGGAGAACCCTCAGGAGACAGCTACACTGGTCTCTTGAGCAAGGCTGACTTAAAACCTGGAAAAATAAACCTGACTTAAAACCTGGCCTGCAGAAGAAACTGCACTTGCTATAAAAACCGCATTGTTTGCTTTCTGGCAACTTTTCTCCAGCAAGACATCAGTGTCACACAATTGCTTGCAGGCAGGATCTAACAGGGACTGAAATATATTGGGAGGTGTGAGATTTACTGAAACCTGTAAAGTAGCAGCTGCAAGAACTTCACTTACTAACAACTCACCAAGGCTCTTTTAATTCTCAAAATATCCTTATTATAGAAAATTTGAAAAATATGTACAATGTGCAAATGTCCATGGAAGATATCAATATCACTGCCAAGGACTATCTCCTTTTTAAAAAGGCACTGTAAGTGTTCTGCTTTACCATGGTTTTTCTTAAGGGCTGGATGATATTTATGGGAAACTGGTCCTGAACTCAACTGTTGACTTTCAGACCCTCCATCTTTAAAGCTGCCTATGGAGGGCTATTAGTACCTTCTGACCAGAGAATATTATTGGTAGAAAGAGCAGAGGAAAGTAAACACTAAAAATATACCACATTTCTGAAGAGTTTTCTCTGTTCAGTGTTTATCAGATCCAGCTAGATACCAGAAAAATTTTCATTTGGAGGAGGTCTAATATTTTGAGATGCTTCAATTTTTTTTTCCTCCCCTGAAAAAGAAAAGACAAGCCAAACACAAGTGAAACTGAAAAAAAATCAGCCACTCTGCTTATAGCAAGGAAATCTGTTTATGAGCGATTTAAAATCAGAGCAGAATTTCACTTCATTCTGTCTTGTGTTTTTGTGTTTCATATTTCATGCTTTGGTTAACACTTATTTAGTCTATTCCTAGAGGCTGTGACAGGTTGTCCTGAAAGGTTTTAGACTTGCTGAGCATACACTCTCCACAGAGCATGTCAAAATGAGAGGAACAAAGAATTCATTCATTTGCATTTAAAAAAAAAAAATTACTTTAAAGATCCAGCCTTGCCTCTTGGCATTGTAACATCAAACACAAAAGTCATCAGTACATAAGCTATCAACAGCATGAAGAAAACAAAACAATTACATATGGAATTTCCTTTCTCTAATTCAAAGAAAATTAAGTGGAAGATTTGGTTTTCCTTCTGAATTAAGGTGAAACAAAAAAATTTAAGTGCATTAATTTGTCAAAAAAAAATTCCCCTTTTCAGGCAATTCAAATTTTAGCCAGTTTCTGTGGCTTTATAAAGGCTTTTCCTTCTTTCTAGTCATATCTCTGTGGGGAAGGAAGATATGCCCAACATGGAAGGGTGAGCCCTGTGCTTGTCAGCTTGTGCTTTGGCTTCACCATATGCTGACCAGGTTCAATTATATCAAAAAGGTTTTAAGAACACAGTAACACCTTTGGGACTGCCAAGGGGATCTTTCAGGAAGAAAAAGAGATGGGTAGAGGTGACAGCGTCTGTTCAGGACTGCAAAATTCTGCCTGTATTTCCTCCCATTCTCCCAAGCCGGGCACTCTGGCCCTCGTCACAAGAAAGCGCCAATCTCATGTATTTAAATGAGCATCTTGCTTTACTCTGTGGGCATCATGAAGAGTGTAATGTTCCCACTTCTCCCCAGCTTAGTCCTGGAGCAGTAAGTGACTGCAGCCTGCATGAGTGAGGGTGGTTTTAATGCACTGTTTCTTACCAGCTGAGACCATCATCTCAAGGGTTTCCACTAGGGTCTGAGAGCTGGGCATCAGCTGGGATAACTTGGACCCTAAGTTATCTCTTGTGCTGGTGGCTGCCAGGAAAATGGCAAAGAGACATGCAAGGGCTCCCCTGGGCTCTTGGCTCCCTCCTGCTAGGGGATGTTTTTCCTCCCAAGCCTGGGAAATGTCATCAGTGTTGAGTTCATTTCACTGTTACCTTTACGAGTCTGCCACCAAAGCACACAACAGAGAAGTCCTTTAAAAATGGTGACAGACTCTGCAGCAGTCACTTGATTTCCAGGCTAGTTGAAGGTGTGCACAGAGGCGCACACACACACACACACACATACCTGCTACATCATTGGGCAGGCAGTGCAGCACTACTTTTTCATTACTGTCTCTGCCCCCCACCCCATCCCTGTGTTTGATGCCCTGAGAAAGGCAATTACCCACTTCACTTTCCTCAAAGAACACCTACAGGCTCAGGAAACACTTCACCAGACGGGCAGTGTCTGATGTCTAATAACATCCTCAATCTTGCTTTATAGACATAGCTGCAAATGAAATGGTTTTTTATGAAAAAAATCCCTGTCTTCTTTGAATTTCAAGTGTAGCTTCTGTATTTATTTGGTCACCCTGTGTGTTGTAAGGGATGTATTTTTTGTGGTTAAAAAATAAAACAAGGATGAAGGCAGGGTGAAGGCTGGCATTTCTTATACCAGTGAGCATTGCTGCTTGCTCCAGCTGACACTCATCCCTGGCCTCTCCTGCTTGCCTTTGCCATTGAGGAAATTCAATCTGCTGCCATGTCATTGTTACAGTAATCTCCAGCTCCTGGACACCAGTCTGAGTGTGACAGTCTCACAAAACCAATGTCACACTCATCTCGGGCAGGCTGTGCTTCGCTGGTACATCTTCATTCCCCACAGCTGTCGCGCTGACTTCCAGTCACCATTCCCCTCTACGGCAGCTCCGGGCCAGGCAGCACAAGGAAGGGGAGCTGGATGTGGCACTCCTTCCAGCTTTGGCTTTTCCAGACCTAACTTTTTTTTTCTTTTTCTTTCAGAGCAAAAAATCCTTTCTGTGCTCTGACCTTGGCCATGTGTCAAACACAGAATCTTTTTCAGGTATGCCTCTACAGCTCCTTTTCCCCTCTCTGAAAAATTCCAGTGCCTCTTCTTTTTAAACTCAGTCAGGTTTTTGAGAGCTTTCTGCTCTCAGTTTCATGTTCTTCACAGTTTTGCATCTCTCTATTTATTGATTTTGATTCTTCCAAGGAAGCTAGAATTCCACAGTCCATTTTTTTTAACAAAATGGTTCTCATGCATTTTTCAGTCCCATTTCCCATGCATGGCCTATCATTCCTGAATTATCCTCAAGGTCTTGGTTTCTTCCCATCCCTCCTCAGCTTTTATCATGAAGGCTTGTTCTGTTAGTGGTTCAGAAAAGGGTCAATTGGGATAAATGAAATTTATTTTAAAATATAGGTTCGTGCAGTGATTTTTTTTCTCCGTCTTTTATATGCTGGATGCATTGTTGGTTTGTGAACCTTTCTAAATAGCAGTTATACCTTTTTAGAAGGGCAAAGAATAATTCAGGGTAATTCAGCCCAGCACTGTTGCTCTCTCTTCCAGCTGAGGTCTCATTCAGCAAGTGCTGCCAAGGAGGAGAGATGCTCATTAAAAGCCTCTCAGCTGTCACTCAGCCAGCCAGAGGCAGCCTGCTCCACTTTACATCGAGAAGAAATGGCTCACAGAGGACACTTCTTGCTGAGGTCTCAGGGACCACAACTGAGACCCCATGGACTGCTGGATCTGGTGCGTGGCATGTGGGTGTTTCATCTCCTTGTCCTCGGTGCAGTTGAGGCTGTGCTGCCCCAGAGGCTGGCAGGGCTGAGGTGGGATGCTGAGGGGGGATGCTAAGGGGGGATGCTCCTCAGGGATACCATCACACTGGGCAGGCTTGAGGTGCTGTGAAAAGGGGCTTCTGCTGGGATTCTGCTCTGCCCTGCAGAAGTGTGGCCCTCTTGCATTAATTTGGTGCTTTCCTCTCACCTAAGCTCAGGGCTGAGAAATGCAAAGGCCTGTGAAAATAAGGAGCAAAAGATGAGAAAATTAGTCCCGTGGGTTGCTGAGGCAACTGCACTGGAGTTGTGAGCACTTTCAGCCCAGCAGAGTGGGCACTCCATTTGAGATTTCAGACAAAACCAGAGTAGAGTCTTTCACCATATGAAGCCTTTATCTCTGCCTATCCACACCTGGATGTGTTTGATCCTCCAGAAATTTATTTTTCAACCCATGACCAGAGCCCACAGGCAAGGGAAAATGGCTATGGACCACTAGGATTTTAAAAACAAACCCAAACCACATACATACACATCATCCCTCATACATCCACACTAGCAAACAATAACCAAACTTTCCAAGTTTTGTCTAATTTTTATTGGGTTTTACACTACAATAATTATAGAAATTAAATTTAAAATTACAGAAATTCTATCTGAGGTGGTAATTTCTGAAAAAGATTATGCATCTTTCTAGTTCAAGCCCACTCTAACTGAGAAGTCCTGGTCTACAAATCCGTCCTCTGTTCAAATTTACATGAGTATGTTCACTGATTATATCTGATTATGTAAGCTGAAGGCAGCAGTGGTGGTACACAGCAGTGTGAATAGCAGCAAACATGCATTAAAAGCTGGTCTCTCATTAACATCTGGCTAGATGACGCCAATTTGTTTCTGGCTTTGGTTTTTTTTTTTAATCAACTTTCACATCCAGGGGCCGACACAGGGATTGCATTAGATGGGCCAGTGTTGCTGCCGGTGGTTTGAAACTGGCTTCCCTTTGCCCAGGCTTCCCAGGTCTTTGCTGTTTGCTGTCTGCAGATGTTAGAGCGATGGAGCCCGGTTTGCATGAACGCCCATGAAAAGCCCATTTGAAGTTTGCACGCTCCAATACTGCCACATAGCAGAAGTGCTGGGCTGAGATGACAAAGCTCTACCAGAGCCTCGAGCTTAAACCTAATGAGGGACAAAAATTCTTCATCCGCCACTGCTGTGACCATTTCTCTTCAATCTATGTTCTGCAATTACTATGTTTAAAAGGGACACAGCTTAACACAGTGGGGGTTGAAGTTCATTGGGAAATTTTTCTAGAGCCCAGGCACACAGGCAAGTGAATGAGGTTTTGACTGTGCCTGAAGTAGCAGGTGCCATTATTTCAAGTGAATGTAATAAGAAGATTTCATTTCAGCTCTGCACTGAGACAACAGAGACTACAGTACCACCATTTTTCTAAGGCTGAAGCTTTGAGGAAAACCCCTGAGGTTTTATCCAGCAGAATAAAATTTTTATTATTAACCCAAAGCTCTTCCCCTGATCACAAAATTTGCATTCCTGTGGATAGAGAGAAAAAACCCCACGAAGCTGTCTGATACTATTCATGATGAACTCAGCTCTCTTTTGAACAGGCAGGTTGAAATACTTGTAGCAGACCCTTCACAGTCTATCTGACCTGTTAGGAAAGAAAGATAATAAATTGGACAAGTAAATTTGAATTACAAATAAATTAGAGCAAGCCACAATCAAGGTACTGTCATTCGGTAAGTGAAAAAAAGAAAGCTTTGTGCAGGTAAATTATCTACTGCGGATTATTTACTCAGCTCTGCTGTGAAGAGCTCTCCGGGTGGGGCAGACAGAAGCAGATACTTTGTTTGCTGGTTCAGGCTTCTGGTCCTGAGAATCAATCTTTGACCATTAAAGAAACACTGCTGCCTCTTCAAGTGTAATTTATTCAGTAAGATGCTTTTCTTTCTCCTTTTTTTTTTTTTTTTTCAGGATGGATGCGGCAGAGATTCTTGATTTTCATTTGCCTTTGTCTGGATCTGTGAAATAAGGTGTGCCATATTGACCATTTCATGCAAATTTCTCAATATATTCATATATTATTTGGATATGGAATGGTGAAGGACTCTGCTGACTTTGAGACTGCTGTTGAACATGGAGATAAACCTGCTGAAGCTAATTTAACTCTACCTCTGTACAGCAGGTAGTATTAAAACTAATGGTATATGAGAAGAGCTGTTTTGGTTGGGGTTTTTTGTTTTTTTTTGGTTTGTTTTTTTTTTTTTTTCCTTTGAGTGCTTTATAACATTTGTGAAGAGCAGTGGTCCTTTGTTCCCACAAGAACTTGTATCTCACAAGGGTCTCATTTCCTATACACAAGTAAAATGTTCTCCAAAGGCATGGGTGACTCCCAGTCAGCCAAGGCAGCATCAGTCTTTCTTCAGCTTTCAAGCCTTGTCCTTCAAACCAGGAGCAGAGAGTTGTGGTGTGAAGGGGTGAGGCGCAATATGGGCTGCAATAACACCATCCTGAAGGTGCTCCCTGGGACTCGGACACAGGGGGACTAGTGTGTTTTATACCTTCTGCATCTTTATCTTCCAACTTTATATACACTTCAGGTTGCCACTGGGTTATTTTTAGGTCATTTCAGGGATATATATTTCTGCAAGGGCTATTTCTGGGAGCTCTGCCAAATTGGAAACTGTAGTAACCTATACCTCCCCCACAAAAATGTATACTCAGCCACTCTCTTTCTTGCTACTCCTCGCAGGCCCCTAGGAGCAGGCACATCATTCTGTAGGAAAAAAGAATGCAAAATAAACGTCCCCATAAGGCTGGGGAAGAGCCAGGCACCCAGCAGAGCTGCAGGCATGCAGCCATCACTCAGGCAGGTTCCCCCCCTGCAGACACTGATGGGAGGCAGTGCTGGGGTACAGTCCTGGCTGCCCCCTCGGGCTGCTCCTGCTCTGTGTTCTGATGTGATGGACAAAGTGGATGGGAGTTTTTCATCAGGCTGTGAGAGGCTCTTTGTCTGATAAGCAGGCCCTGCAACGACTGCTGTAGCTCCAGATGTTGTGGCTTACAGGGTTTGGGAATTCCTTGTGTTAGAAATGTTGGCCTGGGTTTGGAGTTCTGGAATTTAATCTGGGAGAATCTTTCCAGTCATCAAAATTGCACCGTGACCTGACCAGCACATCTAAGTTTCTCTGGGTTTGAAAACTCACAAGGGTTTGATGTGTATGGAAAACACCACGTGCCAAAGGACCTCAGGCCCTGCCAGGACAGGGCAGAAGCACAGCCCAAAGCATAGAAGGGAATTGAGCCTCTGAACTGAAATTCATTTGAAGCTTCTCAGGGCTTGAACTATTCTGTAATTGGTGCAGTAGTGCACAGCACTTTGAAATGCGGTGAAACTTAAAAAGCACAATTGCTTGTCTCTCATAATCACTGGCAATGCTGTAGAACTAACAAAAAGTAACTAAATCCTTTTTCATGTTGCCATCTTTTCCCAGTTTGGGTGTCAGGATTTTGCTGAATGCATCTTAGTCTTGTCTACAAGACATAATGCTGTCAGCAATATGGGGAGAATTTTTTCACTGTAACAGAGTTTTTTTTTTTTTACTAAGAGGAGTATGGATCAGTTAAAATCTGCTGTACATGGTGGACCAATTTTCCACAAAAAAAGTCAGTAGAGAAAAAGAATTTAAATGCTAAATTAACCTACCAACAAAAGCAATGTTTTAGCCCAGTGCCTTCTTGATGTCCAGAACAGATTTTGCTAAGAGCAAGCTTTATAAGGAATCTGTGTCAAAGTATATCTATTATCTGATAGATAAGTAACGGGCTTCATCAGTCATTTTTATCCATGGGACGAGGGCAGAGGATGGAAGAGGAAAGTGAGTCACTTGGAAGGCTGTCCATTGGAAGCATTACCCAGACAGTGAGATTGCACGTCTGTATGCAGACTTGAAAAGACACAGATCATCAGATATCAGTGCATGCCTTTGAAAATGGGTCATAAACATTAGAGGAAAGGATGCAAAGACAAAGAGAGTACCTCAGCATTACACTACAGAGGTTTTGTAAGTGTATGTCTGTGTATGTGTGTCCATGTGTCTGTGTGTCCGTGTGTCAGAGCGTGTGTGATAAACAAGCAGGATAAAGAACTCAAATCTGTCAAACAATGATATGGAGTCAAAGGATTGTTTATAGCAATACTGCTTGACACTTTTTCAACTCCCTCCTTGAAACAGTACTGGAAACTATATTAAAATACACTGTACAGTAGTGTAAAACACATGGGGAAGCTGAAGAGGCATGCAGCAGTAGGGCTGTACCAGCTACTGTCTCTCCAAAGCAGTAGCTCAACCCATTTCCAAGTGCTGGAATTCAGCTGTCTGCTCCATCAGGTTGACAGAACTGACCTGGGATTGTCCATCAGTCAGTCCCATGATATGGTCTAGAAATCAGCATGAGTCTGGGACTACAGGCAGTGTAGATGCCATCACACTTTTCTTAGAGGGTGAGCTTGCTTAGAGTACGATGTGTTTCAGCACATGAGCATCATATATATGAAGTGATGCCTTCCAAATGAAATTGCAGGATTTGCACCCTGACTGTCAGTATTGGGTGTCACATACCACCACCAGCTTCAAGGTGAAAAATGGTTCTGTAAAGGTAGCATACTGAGGGTTTTGGCTGATGCTCCCTCCTCTGTTCATCTCACACTCACTTGAAAAGGAGTTCAAATCAGTAGTTGGCTTCAATAATATTTCTTGGGGGGGGGGGCGAAACTGAAATAACTGGAATTTAAGGAGCTGGTAAACTGCAGCAGCAGAGGGCTTCTAGAAGCTTTTTGTGTCTTACTGTCCATAAGAGGAACTTTATTCCTGCTCTGACTCAGGGGCATGAAATGGGAATCTGATAAGGAAATAAGTGTGTTTGCTCATACTGCAGGAAGCCTGAAACTGAGATGGGCAAATAGCATGTGCAAAGTCCTAATGCAATGTGACATACCAGAACTTCATCACGCTCCAAACACAGCAGAAATTAAGCTGTTGGACAGTTTGAATTAACTGAAAATAGGGAGCATTTCTGAGCCATTTCCTTAGTGCTGTCTATATTAGAAATGTTGTTCCCCTCCAAAATATGTGAGCAGATGTCTGGCTAGAGGGTAAATAGTGTGCACTCAATGCTCATCCTTTCCAATGAGGTAAAATGAAGCCCTGTGAAAGACCTCCCACATACTCCGGGAATGCAGCCTCAAGCACCTGGGGTCTCAATGGCTAAAATATTTTACATATTAGAGGGTGTATGGAGCCCACCAAACACACATACACACATATTCCAAAATCCTCTATGTACTTGCCTCTGAACAGACTTTGACATTTATCATAATCTGCCAAAACCAGTACGCACCTTTAGGCTGGAAGATAGAATTGAATATACTTGGACATAGTCCGCCATTGTACCAAACTGAGTGGTGTAGTGGACACTTCAGAAGGGAGAGCTCCCCTGAAGGAAGACCTGGATAAGGTAAAAGACTGGTCTAACTAGAAACTGATGAAGTTCAACAAAGACAAGTGTAAGGTCTTACACCTAGGAAAACATAATGCAGGACTGCAGCACAGACTGGGATTGACCCAGCTGGGGACGAACTCTGTGCAAAAAGGACCTGGGGGTCCCTGGTGGACAACAAGGTCAGTATGAGTGAATTGTGTACTCCTGCAGCAAAGAAAACCAACAGGATGCAGGGTTACATCAACAAGGACATCACTAGCTGAGATAAAAAAGTCATTATCCCACTGTACTCAGAGCTTGCGTTGGGGANTTTTCATCACAAATCCAAAATACAGACCCATAGTAGCCACTGTGAAGAAAATTAACTCTACCACAGGCAAAAGTAGCACAGCTTGCCAGGACACACCTGGAATACCCTGTTCAATTTTAGTCCCTGCTATGCAAAGATGTGGACAGGCTGGAGGGGATCCAGATAAGCTGCCTCACATGTGAGCCTGGATTAATGCACACTTGAGGCATTGCAAGTGATATTTTCCTATCAGGTGGGCTTAAGCACCACTTTTAAAGCTACCGTGAGTGTCACAGAGAGGTTACAGAGATACAG
>VYZR01093162.1:4156-15961 GCA_013400675.1 Oxylabes madagascariensis
GGAAGGTGAGTTATTCACTCCATGTGGTACATACACTTCCCCAGAACCTGCATTGCTTAAGTGACAGAGTTGGTTCAGAGCTTGTTTCCTGTTTCTGCAGTGCTTAGTATTAATAGAGCCTCACTATAAATAGCTGGAGTTTAACGTCCTCTTGCTGGTTTTAAATTCTGTGGACCTATGCCCTGCTTCTGACTGTCTGCCAGGATTGTAAACCGAAATGGCAATTTGACTCACCAGACCCAAGACAAAAATAATGCCTGAACATGGGAAAACTTTTCTTTCCCCAACAATGTTAGCTCAGTAAAATATAGATGCTTTTATCCTGGTAAAGAACATAAATTTCATTTTAAGTGACTACAACCCAGTAAAAGGGTGTTCAAAGCCATGAATATAAATCTGTGACAAAGCACAAATGAAGATTCTGGAGGTTTTGAAGTTTCAGGCCCCTCATCTGTGCAGTTGTGCTTTGTTTATCTCAGCTGGAATATAAACACATGGCACATTTCAGTATGGAAAGGTACAGCCATTTGCAGTGCATAAAGCCTTGCATAGATATACACTATAAAGATTGTTTGAAGTACTAAGTTCCAAATTAGACAATGTTAGATCTCTGAGGGTAAAAATAAGTTTTAAAAATTACAAGTATGAATAGAATGTTATTTTTTTATTATATATTCAGGATAAAACAGCAAGTTTAACTGGGATACGAGCAGTATTTATATCCTTTTCAAAGTCATATAATAATAACATTTCATCCCAGAAACATCCAAGGGAGTCTGTGGAATGCAGAACAGAATGGAGGAAAACAAGGGAGGAAAACTTAAGAGGAGTCTGCAAATGCAGCAGCAGCAGCTTTGAAGTCTTTCTGTTTTGAGTCACCATAAATTATTAAGAAGCATGCTGAAACTCCTGTGCATGTACCATATGCCTTTTTAGAAGTAATACGAAGTACCTAACGGCTTGTTTTTTACAAGGGAAAAAAAGCAAAGTTAAGGCAGTATTGCAATATTGAGACTGGTATATTTTCTTCCAGAGCTGGAAGTTATAATTAGGCCTTTATTTTCACAACATGTTTTATCAGCCATATGCTCTATCTGTGTTGATTTGCTAAGCAGAGAACCAAAACAGTTTGTTTTACTGTTTAGGTGAGCATTCACAGAGGGACAATGGTTAATATTTAATGTATCCAGCATCTCAGCAGTACATGACTCTTCAATCAAAGCACCTCTCCTGTGGAGACAGACGAAGGGAATTGGGGTTGTTCAGCCGGGAGAGAGAAGGCTCCAAGGAAATCCTAGAGCATCTTCCCACTAACACCCACAAAAGTGTCTCAAATGACCATGTCTTTTTAATTTTATTTTTTTTTAACGTGGCTGTTGATTGTCACTACAGAATAAAAGATGAAATAGAAAAGTAGACCATTTTCTCGAGCATAGCTTGCTTTTTCTCTCCTTTCTGCTAACATGACCTTATGGAAGTTTGTTTTCAGCTGAAGTTAATGCAAATCAAAGGTAAGCACTCTTGCTAATGGTGTCTAAATGACTGACATCAATTGGATAGTGAGACACATTTCATTAATCTGTGGTGATGATAATGAAGAATATTCCATCTGCTAAAAGCAATCAGTCTCTGTTATAAATGAGTGCTATTCTGCAAGACTTATCTAACAAAACTGATCAGTTTCAATTACTCCCTCTGAGCAGCAATCCTTCATAAAACTAAGGGATGTGTTTGATACCTATCTCAATGTATTTTCAGTAAATTCCAGGAATTTGCTTGCAATAGACCAGATGCTTCTGTGCTGCAAAAAGAGGGATGAGACAAAATTACCCACAAGGCAATATGTAGCAGTGATGTTTTTTCCTTTAATTATCCTTCTGCTGTTCTTGCAAGCTACATGTTAGCACCCATCTGTGTAATGGAGGGAGAAACCCTGGCTCTAGGGGGAGATAAATAGGATTCTTTATTACAGTTGCTGGAAGTGGACAAAACCTGGATTGACCCCATCATTATCTTCAACGGGGCCCAAAGCGACAACAGGGAGAAAGAGATTGAACACAATATTGTTCCCTCTGACACATTCAAGAACGGCAGAACAGAGATTTGTATTATATTTTATTAGAGACATTGTTTGGGTGAAAGAAGCCTGCCATGGATTTTCTTCTGAGGGCTATCTACACACCCAGTTTTGTTCCAGCAGTTAATACTTGGGATTTGTCTGACCCCTCTTAGATAGCTTGTCATGGGTTGCTTCTGATGTTTGACTCCAATTCCCACTGTTGACACTGCAGCTCCTTCCTAACATATGGCAGTAAGGAACAAAATAGCTCCAAGTGCATTTTTTGGTGGAAACCAGCATAACGCCACACAATGCGGCTTCCCACTCTGCTCCGACACACACACTGGGTGCTGTGCAGGGAACCAGCACCAGGCCTGAGTCCTTCTCCTCTTTGTAAGCCACTCCCCAGGCTAAGAAGCAGATCCTGCAGCCTCAGGCTGAAAGTCACATTACATCTTTGCGTGCTGGGCCCTGTGTTTGCCTGCAACACAATTTGAGGGAGGTTGAGTATCTGCCTCAAATTCACTTGCTTAGCCTGTGTATCAGTTTCACATGCTGCAGTGGGTTTGTGCATTGTAGCTGCTGCTGCTATTGGAAGAGACTTTTCATCTAGAATGTGCATGAGGGTCTGAGATGAGTGAAATTCTTCTCTAATTATTATCCTACTCAATCTTTTGCTCTACCGGTTCTTGTTCTTCATTATACTTCCCTGCTGGCAGAACTGGTTTGTGGCTTAAATGCAGTTCACAGAGGATTCAAACTGTTTGATGAGTTATACAATAACTTAGGCAGGACTTGGCTTGGTTACCTGTGCATTTAATATGGATTTTCTATATTATATCCTACATTCTAATTCAGTTTTTATTTGGAGTTTCATACAGAAACAGAAAGGCAGCTTTCTCTCAGACCTCTGACAAGGTACTGTCTAAATCAGTTTGAAATAAATGATAAACAAGTTAATGTTTTTAATGTTTAGAAAGTTTTGTAAATGTTCTCATGTTAGGTGCTGAGTTCATCCGTGTTCTTTCTCACAAGTCCTGTGGATTAATGCTCTGAAAATATGTTACTACACAGATTTTCTGTGGGGTACAGCACAAGACAATACTCAGAAAAATCAAAGCTAGATGCCTTGAACTGAATCATGGAACAGATCTATGGTGCAACTATGGAGAAAGTAAATTCCAGCAGAAATAAAGAATCTTGACCAATGGCAACAACAGAAATGCTCTCACTCAAGGAGTTAGTAAAACTCAAGTCTTCTGAAGGTTGCTTCCATTAGTAAAAGGTTAATCCAAAGAGGTTTACTGGAGGAACAATGGTTTACATGCAAAGTGGTGCATTGGTTTTCTCACAAACCAAACAAAGATTGCCTATAAAGTCCTGTTCCCCTGAATGCTTTGGGTCTCCAGCATGAGATGAATGCTTCCAAGATTTTCACACACCAGAAGGGCTCTTTCAACATTTTCTTGAGGCTGTCTCTCAAGCTGTCCTTGCTCTCCTTCTCCACCTCTGTATGCTTCTGCAGGGTTCCTGTAGTTCCCCCATGTGCAAATAAGGTACAGTTAAATCAAGTCTCCAGCACTGCATTTCTCACCGCTCCCACTTGGAGCTGGATGGCGCAGCTATTGCCCATGGCCATGCCATGGGTTGGCTGTGGCTTGCTGGTGACCAGGCACCAGAGGGGTGTATAACTCCTCCTGCACTTTTCCTGGGTGGGAGGTGTGCTGCAAGGCTCCTAGACAAGCAGTGCTGTGGGAACGAGACAGAAAGGATTACCTCTACACGCTGAGTCGTGCCGGAAAAGAGGAACTTTATTTACATCTTTCACATTTTATAGAACTCCAAAGGGATCCATGGATTGGAGGTGAGAGTTGCCACCTCTCTCGCCTACTGGCCAGGTCAACAGTCAGTCAACTCTCTCCTCCTCCATGAAAATATGAAAACAAACCTCTTGTTGACACTTAGAATGTGAGAAAGATCTTGATAAGAATACAAACAATTTCTCAGAAGGCTGCATCAGGGCGACACAGTGCCATTTTCTGATCTTGATGTATTTTAAGTAGCATTGGCAGTACTGTCTACATGTAAGCTTGTTTTTCTGTTCTCAGATCCCTTCTCCAGTTATTACACTAATCTCTCAAGCATTTAGGGTGATGTTTTCCAAGATAATACCTATCTCTGATTGACCTTTTACACTTAAAATGTTTTTCCTTTTGCTGATGTTGCCAAAGGGCTCTCTGTCTGTGCCCAGAGATGGAGAACAAGAGGGATTGAGAGTGTACAAAAAAGGAGGAAGGTCGTGCCAAAAGGGGCAGAAGTTTTTTACCCTGTCAGAGCAGGCGGAACAGAGCAGTTGCTGGTGTACAGCAGCTCAGAGCCAGCTTGAACCTGCTGCTCCAGGTCTGTGTGTAACTAATTGAAAAGAAGAGAGACAGTAAGCTACTCTGGGAACCCTGCACCACACTGCAGCGTACAAATGCTCTGCAATTACCATGAACTTACTGTCTGCCTGGATTTCTTCTATCATAGGCTGTCATCTCAGCGCTTGAAATATGTCAGTGTGCTTCGGGGGATTTTCTTAAGAAAAGGAGCTTTTGTGACCAATTTTCCGATTCCATGGAGTTGGCATGATTCTCTTTTCTGAGGTGACCTTTATTTTCCAGAGTGACACTGTAATAAGTTACCACTCACTGATAACATCGCAGAGAATAAAATTAACACAGTTCCTACCATTTGGTTAAGATTTGTAGGGTGTGTTTGCCCTTGCTTCCTTAGCTGCTTTCCTTCCAGGAGCAAAGCTCCATGTTTAAAGAGGTAAGTACAAAGTTCAGTAATAAGTGATATATGCAGGTGCATATGCCCAGCCCTAGTCAGGTGACTGAAGTCACGACATAAATTGGTCTTTTATCTCTGAGTCACTGCTTTTTTTTTGTTTGTTTACAACAGTCAAACCTAATGTTTGCAATTGCAAACAGACAAAAAGGATCCAGGAAGTGATCTGGCTGCTTAATTTTTGTCAGGGACTGAAGGGGGTGGCAGTAAGATATCAAGCCTCTTATGGCAGAGAATGATTACAGAGACCAAAAGAGTGAAATCACTGGCACACGGTGGCAGATGTCCCAGCTGCACCAGTTCCCCCCTGGTCACTGCTGACACAGAAAGCAGAAGATGCACTCATTTGGCTTCCGCCTCATGATCCTTCATTGCTGCATGTGTGGTATGGGAAGAACCACCTCGTCCTCTCTCCCCTGCCGTGCCTCACAGGGGTCAGACACTGCTGGTGCTTCACACAGGTGGTCCCCTGATATCAGCAGGTGGTGTGTTACTGTCCTGCAGGCCAGGAAAGCCTCCTGGAAAAGACTCAGCAGGATCCTCACCCTGTAGCACAGGACTTTGGGGGAAGCTGATGCCCCATCTCCTGTTCCCCCCTGCAGATGTGGCTGCGCTGTACGCATGGCTCCGTGGGTGCTGACAAAAGGTATCCTTGTCTCTTAGGGGCCAAGAAAGTTGTGAAGCCAGCAGCTTGCCTGAGCAGTCCATAAAATCTCATTTTGGAATATGTAAAAGCCTAAAAGTGGCTGTATGTGTCAAATGAAAGGTCTTGCCTGCCCACTTCCCATCTCTGACAGTGGTCAAAAAGAGATACAAGAGCAGGGGAAGTACAGAGGGTTACTTCCCCAGAATATTCTCCCAAGCCTCAGCAATTCATGTGTTTCCTGGCAACTAAAGGTTATGTTGGGCCACTGCCAAAGGGATACGATCCCTGGAGTGTTACCGACTGCACTCCTCTTTTGTGAGAAAAACCTCCAACTGCAGTTGATGGTAAATGGGGGAGCATGTTCCAAAACAGGAGGCCACCTTTAGGGAAGCCCCAAAACCTTGGGTTTCTAAAAGTGAGGAAATCCCTGTGTAGTGGGAGCACTGCTTCTCAACTGCTTTGCCCCAAACTGCACCTCATCAAGTTCCCTGACAGACTTCAAAGCTCTTAACAGACTGCTCTCACGGTGGTACAGGTGGAGATGTTCTTCCTCTGAACATCGTGTTTTGCTTAACCATGTGGTTTCAGACATTGCTATAGAAGTGACTAGTCTCAAAGCAGCATAGCCTGCTGATTGCCTTTCTCATTGATGAAAATCTGGATTGATGAAAATTTGAAAATTTTTGAAAATCTCATTGATGAAAATTTGGCAAAGAGGCAGGCAGGAGCTTTGGCCCGGATGGAATTATCGTTGATGAAAGTATTGCAGCTCCATCCCTGGCATCAAAACTCACTTTTAAGTGCTGAGACTCAGAGATGCCTTTGAGAATGTTCTCGTCGGACACGGGGGACCGCGCTACGGCCAGCTCGTTTGGTGTCCCCTGACACGTCTGACGGAGCTGGTCTGACGGAGCTGGGCGTCCCCTCGCAGGGCAGGCACTGCGGAGGTGAGCGCGGGGAGAGCGCAGCCGCCCGCGGGAGCGGGAAGGGGAACGGGAAGGGGGCCGGGGTCTCCCGGCGAGGCTCCGGGAGGAAGCAGAGCAGCTGCGGTGCCCGCGGGGGGAACTGGCGCCGTGGGCGCCCGGCTCGGGAAAGTCTCCGCGCATCCCGGGACGGGCCGGGCTGTGACCGGCCGTGACCCGCCTGCCGGCGGGGAGCCTCGCCCGGGGCCGGCCGCTGGGCAGGTAGCGAGGGCAGGGCTGCGGAGGCGGTGCCCGGCCAGGGGCCGGCAGGGAAGGGCGAGGCGGGGAGCGGCGGCAGGTGAGGCCGAGCGATGCAGGCGGGCGGCGAGGGAGGCGCCGCCCTCGGGGCAGCGCGGGGGGCCCTGCGGACCCCCCGGCCTCTCCCCCCATCCGTCTTTCTCCGTTTCTCCGCCGCGCCGAGGATGAGCGGAGCCGAGGGCGCGGACTTCAGGAGGGTGGCGATCCGCAGGAAATCCAGCGCCGCTCCCGCTGCCGGCGGAGCAGCGCGCAGAGCCCCGGCCCGGGGCGCGCCCGCAGGTAACAGCGCGGGGCGGCGGGGAGGCATCGCTCCGTCCGGGGTTGGGGCGGGCCGGCTCCCCTGGGCTCCCTGCCCCTGCCGGGCACCGACAGAAGGTGCTGGGCACCTGCCCGGGCCGGGGCAGGCTCGCCTGTCAACTTCTGCCGGGCGCGGAGTGTGGCTGCTCGCAGGGGTCAGCTCGGGGGCTCATGAGGACAAAGCCCCCGGGCCTTTGGAGCTCGTACCTTCAGCACGAAATGTACTCAAGTTGTACTTTTTATTCATATCCGTGTTTGTTACGTTGTTACATATTAGAATATCATAACGTATAACTTACATTTTTATATCGGGGACTGTTGTACTAGCAGTTCTTAAGACGGCAGGAAGGCGATGTTCCCCCTCTCACAGACCGTGTCTTGCACCTGCCCCTCCCCAG
Organism: Oxylabes madagascariensis; assembly: GCA_013400675.1. Taxonomy (NCBI): domain Eukaryota; kingdom Metazoa; phylum Chordata; class Aves; order Passeriformes; family Timaliidae; genus Oxylabes; species Oxylabes madagascariensis. The sequence continues at coordinate 11,609 of VYZR01093162.1, forward strand.
TGCCTCTCTCTTTCCCCCCTTCAGCAACAAGCCGTGCTAGACTCGTTGGACACGTTACGCTTGAGAAGGCAGCTGCGTAATGTTGCAAGGGACAGTCAGGCTCAGGCTGGTTGCCTGTGGTACCTTGGCCACCCTGAAGAAGTACTGTTGTAAAATGTGAACTTCAGAAAGTTGTCCTTTATCGGCAAGGTAACACACACACACGTTTCTAGGTCTGAACTCTGATGTGACAGCAAGTGCGATGCGCTGTCCTCATGCTTGTGGTGTCACAGTATCTTGGTTTTATGGGCGTGTAAAGGCAAAGTGGGTGAAATAAAGCTTGAAATCTCTGCCATATGGTTTTTATGATGTTGGGAATTATGACATGTCAAATACTAGGATGGGGTATTTTGCTTGGGGACAGTCTTTCCATGACTTCCTGAGCAAGAGGCCTGCTTAATTTAACAGTGAGTATGCACAGAGAAGAACAGGCTATCACAATGCTGTTCACAGGATCCTTTCTTTTAGCTTTAATGTGTAGTGACTTTGGATTTGTGCATGAAACCACAATTTTTTTTATTGGTGGTGGTTCCCCCCCCCCCCCCCCCCAGGCTTTATGTGTTTGTTTACAGTGGGGAAGAGAAATTGGTAATTGTGTTTGTAGCATGTAGACTTGGATTTTTAATCTCCTCAAACAGAGGTATACTTACAACCAGGACTCTGTGTTTTCTGTTAGTTTGTACTTTAGTTTCTTTAGTCTGCTGCAGTTTCTCTCTGTTACCTTAGACTCCTGGGTAGCGTATTTATACTCATCTACAATCTATTAATTGTTGCTCTTTTCATCTGTGCTCACTCCAGCTCCTCCAGGTGACTTATTTACTAAACATTTGTGCAAGAGGTATGTAGCCTTTCAGTGTGACCATTCTTGTCAGCTTTTGGGTTCCAGGAAGGTTGTGAGAGCCACGGCAGGAACAATATCCTTCTAATCAAATGTCCTTGCACTGCAGTAACCAAACTCACAGTAGTTTCTTGTGACTTCTAAGTACGAAAACCTCACAAATTAAAATGAGAAAATGAATTCCAAATACGTGGGAAATAAAAGGGAGATTTGGTGATGGTTTCTCCATGTAAGTGCATAAAGCCTCTCTTTTTTTCCTATCCATAATCCATTTCTCCCAGAAAATGAGATAAAGAAACCTTCTGAACATGACTTCTTAGAGTGGAACTTCAGCTCCCTGTCTGCTCTTCCTGTTGCAAAAGCTGCTGAAGCAAGGGCTTCAGCATCCTATAAACTCAGGATAGCTTTGTAGCTTCCCTCTCTGTAGTCAGAATATGACTGCACTTGCCTCTGTGGCTGACAAAAGCTCACCAGACTGCCTTGATTCTGTAATAAAATTAATTCACCGTTGTAACATGAAGCTAGATGTATTCTTTCTTCTTCTATTAAAACAAAAAAGAAAGTCAGGTGTTTATGCTTTTCTGGCTTATAAAATACTAACTGGATCTGAAAAGGGTTTTCTAATGCAGCACTATGCCTTTGACCTGCTTGAAAAGCTTACAGGAAAGGAGTCAGGGTGGCCCATCTCCAATCCTTGTCTCTGCCAAATGTTGTGCAATATGAGATTTACTAACATTACTGCCTGGGGGACAGTACTCAGGCAGTTGTCTCAGATCTGTATCTGGAAAGGAACTCGAGAAAGTAGATCTGTTTTATGAGCTGTAAATGCACTTGAAACAATTCTGGATAATGCATATGGCAAGCATATCAGAAACTCTTCTCAAACTAGTAAATTGTGTGTTAATCAGTGCAAAGACATAATAAAGACTATTGTAACTCCTGTACACTCAATAGCTGCCTCACAGCTTTTGACATTGGACTGATGAAGGAGGGAATGTTGAAGCTTTTATATGCTGGGAGGCAGAAGAAAAAGGAGTGTTTCCATTCTTGGTGTTGATTGAAAACATTTGTGATGCTGAGATGAGCTACTGAAGTTTTCTGTTACAGCATCAGCCTTTTGTTGTGCGCTGCAATCAGTGTCTGACATGCAACAGAAAAATCCTTCTGCTCTTCCACATGCTATAGCCCAAATTCACCTTCATTGTCATGTGAAAAGAGGCAATTATATTTTATTAACCTGTGAGTTTGAAAAAGCTTGATGTGTTTAACTGCCTACAGGACAAAGCAAAATTCATCTCTCATTAGAAGTTGATATTAATTTAAAAGTTTAGACAAAAGAGTACTTGAATCTTCAGAGATACTTTGAAATGGATGGAAAATGTCAAACCTGGTATCTGGAGACAGTTTAGAGAAGGGCGTTGTGTGGAGTAACATGATTAACAATCTGTTTTTGAAGGGAATAACTTGTGGATTTGGTGTCTTTTTTTTTTTTTTTTTCCTGCTAAATTAGAATTCAGAGTTTGTGTGACTTGAGTGAATCTTTACTTCAAATGTGTGTGCATGTTAACTCAAAATTAGCCTCCCTCCAAGAAACAGGTGTAGGCCACAGGTTGCTTGTTCAGCACTTTCACAAGCCAAGAGCTCTGCAAGGTGTGAGTGTGGCAGCGCTTTGATCCTGCAGAGGATCAAGCTGTCCTAGGAGGTTCTATCTCCACTTAGCTGACTTAATTAAGCTGTGAAGCCATCAGAATACAGGGACACAGTAACTCACTTTCATAGCAAGAAATAGCTTTCTCCTGTCATCAGCACTGTCACCTCTGGCCTTGCTGCACGTAAACTAGATTGACTTTTGTGGCATTCAAATCTTGCGCTGCTTCTCTGGCTTTGCACACTAAAGTGCAGATTTTCACCCTTTCTGGAAAGTTTTCCTCTGACCACCGACTTCTAAATGTACATCTGCTGGCACTGTGCTGTTTGTTGGCAGTCTCAGACATTGCTGACTGCCTCGTGTGAAGCTGAGGTGATTTGCATTCAGGAGAGCATTCACTGCAGCAAGGTGTCTTCTAACACTGACAGGAAAAAAAAATAGCTCCCCGCTGCAGCTGTTGTATCTCTGCCTGTAAATGGGTATGAAATGATGGGATTATATTAAAGAAACTTCAGTAATCTTTTGGGTTTCCACCTTGCAGTAGGAGATAACTAAATGAGACTCTAATAGCATGCTGCTCGAGTCTTTGAAAAATGTCTTTGTTGTTTATTTTTTAAATGCTAGAAGGACAACCGTACTCTGCCTGGCAGTTTCTCACTGTTGTTCTTTTACCCTTGAAAATACAGTAATGAACATTGGATTTTGATTCTTCTTGTTCCTGGCTTTGTATAACCCACAGCATTTTGTTGACTGGTCTGCAGTGTTCGAAAATTTGCTCTACAGTGTGTTCAGGGAAAACCTGTGCAATCATTAGGGCTAATCTTGGCAGTGATTTGCATCTCTAGGTGCACTAGAAACCACTGACAAAGAAAAATAGCTGCTTTACAAACCTTCATGGGGTTTGGAGGCTTTTTGACATTTTTCTAAAGTTGAGCTTTGTCAAGGAGAGTTGATACTTTAAAATGCTGAGAGAGGAAGGTGAATATGAGGAAACTGCTTCCAAATATTCCTGTCCCTTCAAAAATGAGGAAAAGTAAAGCATAAAGAAATTGCTTTATGCAGAACTTGCATGCAAATACATTTTCCTCTCATTAGAGAGCTTTCTGTTGCTGTGGATCAAATTAATCACCTCTGCCTCTTACTGCAGCAAATGTGGGGAAGTGCCAAGAAATTGAACTTTGCTTTTACCATTTCTTCCTCAACTTCTCCTCCAAGCATTTTGGATCAGAATAATCCCCTTAAAGCCAGTAAGAGTGTACTGTTTAGTCCATACACAGTCCATAGACATAGTCATGTCTATGTATTTTGGGTTGGCTTGATGTTTCTATTTAACTCTTGTTTGACAAGGCCTGCTTTACCCAGTAATTCTTATTGGCCTTATAATATTGACTTCCTGGTGACCTGGATGTTGATTTCCTGAAAGAAATTAAAATTTGTGTTCACTGATTGACTTTCAAGTGACAATACACAAAAGATTTTAAAGGAGAGTTGCAATTTGATATGGCTTTGCTGAAAATTGTCTGCTCCTTTCTCTAGAGACTTTTAAAATGTAGCCTGAGAGGCCAAAATCACTGAGGTTCTGGTAAGTACCACTGCTGAAATGCTTCTAGGCATTGCTGAAACTGGGAAAGTAATAATTTGCACACCCAGTACAAATTAGTTTGTTGTAGAGTCATAGGAGCAGGTTTCTTTTGTAGGCAAATTAATAAATGTGGTTGGGAGACTTCTGGATTGGAAAAGGGGAGCTTTTTCAAGGAATGTGTTACTTTTGGGTAACAAGTAAAATCAAATATTGACAAAGGAAGCTGTTAATTAAAAAAAAAAAAAA
>VYZR01093172.1:1298-16089 GCA_013400675.1 Oxylabes madagascariensis
TACAACCTAGGCTCACAATTGAATAATATAGACATCAGTTATCATCAACAGCTCTTGGGTAGTAAATTTCAAAATGTCATTTGTATCCTGAAAAAGGACTGGCAGCTTTGTAAATGTATGAAGATTTTTACCTCTATTCCCCAGTGAAGAGCTCAGAAAATTCACTTAAATTTGCTGGGACAGAAATATAACATTTCCTTTGTAGCAATTAGAAATATGAGTTGCCTCTGAAGTTTGTATCATACCTGAAAATTGAAATATATGGACAAATATTAAGGCTTATGGCCTGGTCTTGTGACTAAATTTTGATTAAGACAAATAACTTGTATTTGGGAATTGCAATTGTGTATAGCAATAAAATCTGTACAAAAAGTGCATGCTTTTGCCTTAGCTTTTAAAAAGGCTTGACATATAACACTTAGGCCTTATTTTCAAAGAGTAATCTTGTGGGTTCTAAGATTGCTATTCTAGTTTTTGGGGTTTTTTAACTGGAGGAAAAAACTTTAAAGGAACTAAGTATCTAAAGGCATGGTCCAAGTTTTGAGTGCTTTCTCAAGGGATGGTGGGGGGTTTGATACTGCTCTAGATAAGTTGTGAAGATTGTTACACAGCAGTCAGGTTTTGCTTTCTTTCTGTAAGACATTTGTCTTTTAAAACTATTTCTTTAATGGAGGAGATGCAGTGTGTTGTTTAGGTTTCTCAGCTTTGAGTCACTATTATTGCCCAGATCCTTAAAGACTTTGGTACCTACTGGTGGTACCATTTGAAACTGTAGAGAAGCTGCACTATAAGGAGAGTTGCTGCTTTATGGCCTTTGGACAAGAATAGCTTCTTGCTGGATCCATCTATTCACCACCATAGAGGGATCATATGGATTATAAAATCAATTTGTTGCATCTGTTTACTGGTCAGGATGCTGTATGAGGAAAAGGCAGGATTTCTCTCAAGTATTCTCTGATACTTCTAGTTTACAACTCTGATCAGCGATATACTTTTTTTCTTAGAGTAGTAAACAAGTGATCATAGCAGGAAAACTGCTAAAATAGCTACCTACAAAATTACTGTGGTGAGCAGCATGCAACAATGGTCTTGCATTACTGTGTGTTGAGAAATCTGGCTTTTCTGCAATAACTTCAGTTTACTCTAAGGCAGAAACTGTTGGATCACATGGAGGAAAAACTGTGCAGTGATTTAAGATTCTAATCATATCATTTGTGGTTTTATAGTTGAAGTTCTGTAGATATAGTAAAGAAAGTTTAATCCAGTATTAGGCTGATTTCTATGCTGTTAATGCAGGTTGATGCAGATTAATGCATGCTGTGTGTAGCTACCATTTGAATGCATGGGAAAGCAGAACATAAGACTGTGTTGCAAGAACTGTTCTATTTTTTTGCTTGACTGCTAAGTTAATGGCAGAATATATTTTCATATAAATGCTTTGTCATTTATTCTTTGTCTTCTAACTGAGTTTCTGAATGGACCACCAACTGGCAAACAGACATGAAATGGCTTCTTTCATACAAGCAATGCCAGCTAGTTTTGAACGGCTTTCAATTTAAAATGATTGAGACACACTGTCACCTATTTAATCTTCATTGATGTTTCCATTGTGATCAGCTCCAGCCTTCAGAAATGCCCACCTATGGAGCTCAGATTTTTTTTCATGCCTAGTGATTTTTATCTTTGCATTTTGTGCTAAGGCACCAGTCAAAAACATTACTGAAACAGCTGTGCTGGTCTAAGTTGTTAACATCTCTCTCATCGAGTTCGTCATCCCATGCAGCAGAAGTGGTTGAATAAATTTTGTGAGTACTCCTCATCTGCTTCAGTGAAGGATCAGTCATGTTAGTTTGAACCACTGCTGGAAACTATGACACATGACTGCAATGAGGAAGTGTGCTCACAGTCTCATTCATCCATCCAAGTGTGGTGGGTTGGAATCTCTAGTAGAAGAGGAAGTGGTAACTTCTAGGACTGCTGGCTATTGGTGCAATAATTGTCCAATAATACTTAATGTAAGATTCTTATTCTGTATCTTGAGCTGTTTAACATCTGAACCTCTAGCCACTGAAGTAAAAAACTGCTTGACACAATGTTCCTATTAATAGGAATAACAGTCTTAAGGTTGCAGGAAAAATGCAAAAATGGAATTCCTATGCACTATGAATACTCAGAACTCAGCAAACAGTTTCATGCAATTTTTTTTAATTGTCGTTTCTATTGTCAGTCTTAACACTGCTGTTATGAAGTACTGCACTGAGTGTGAGCAAAATCTATTGCCCCAACAATGGGAATAGTTTCCCCACAACAAATATAATTTTTAAGATTGTGTGGCTATAATAGACTAACAAAAGCAGCTTTGATGCAAGATCTGACCTAATATTCTCTGGAGACCAAGTCTAGACCAAAGGGTTATTTAGATGCCTAATGTCAGGTGAGACATTAATAAGGATCAGGTGCTGCTGAACTGATTAGTCATGTAAATTCAATTAAAGATACCTGGTTTTCCACTGTAGCCACTTTTTTTTCCCCTGTGGATTTGTGATAACACAGTTATGCACCAACAGAGAGTACGTAGGAATTAGTGTACACAATATAACTACACAGAGGCAAAGCTAGGATTATCACCTACTTTTGCATATCATAGATTTGCTGAATGAGCCCCACGGAGCCCTGGGACCATTCTGTCATTTGTATGTGCATTGGTAGTGTGCTTAGTACTATATAATTTGCAATGTATCTTGTCTCAAAGAATAGATGGTATTTAATATACTTGTAATATATTTTACTGACATATTAATAGACCTTTACCTTTTGTACAGCAAGCTGTCTCTGAATACCAACTCTAACTAAAGGTGTAGTGAATGAGTTCTAAAAGTCCAGAAGTTGAGTTTTAACAGTCTGTAAAGACTGATATTCTCTTTTTCTTTCCCACAGCTGGACCATATAGTGGTTTAGGTGAAGTCATCCATCGAGACAGTGTTCCAATGCACGCGTTTGCCAAGTATCTTTTCACCTGTCTCCTACCTCATGATGCTGAATTGGCATACAAAAGTGCACTGAGAGCCATGCGGTATGTATTCACAAGTCATCTAGAAAGAACACGAGTAGCAGTTTGAAAAATGGGAAAAAGCTTGGTAGTCAAGACCTAGCCTTTTTTTCTAAAAGCATTGTTCCGTTTAAGGAGAAATTACTTTGTGTATTGGGTTTAATGTTGGCCAAATGCCAGTGCACCCACTAGAATTATTTACTCATTTCCTGCTGTGAGATAAGCATTAGGAGGAGAAAGGCAAAACAGGCTCAAAACTTTAAGGGTATTAAAAAAACTTTATTAACAGAATTAAAATAAAAATAATAAGAAATCAGAATAAAACCTTCAGAACACTTCTCCCCCCACATCCTCTTTTCTTTCCCACTGACAATGTAAAGAGACAAAACCTGGGACTTTCAGTCAGTTTACCACCTCTAGAATAGTCTTTCTTCAGTTGTCTTAGGGAGAGGAGTCTCTCTTGCCATGCCACGCCACGGAGACTTCTCCACAAGAAACAGTTCTCTCGTGGCTTCAGTGTCACAGCGAATCAGCTGCCCAGGAAAGGAAAATCTGTTTGCAGTGTGAAAGTCCCTCCCATGCCTTGCCGCTTTCCCACAGCTGCTTTCATGAGCCATGTCAACTTATGGGATACTATTTTAAGGATGAGCTGTGCTAGCATAAACACAAAAGTTCTCTTCACCCATATCTGGGAAACAGAGGTTTTCTTCTTCTATTCCTGGGGCAAGGTTTCTCATCTCTCATTTCTCTCTGTTCAAACTTCTCATTGGATCAAAGCTACTGCAGTATCTGCTTATTTCAACAGATGCTTCTGCTCACGGCTGTAGTTAGAATGCTACATCTCCCAATGCATTCCATGAATTACGGGAAAAAAACCAAAGTCCGATATATCAAATATAACTTCACCATAGCCTTACAAAAGAATTTCAGCCCAAGACTAAGGCATCTCCTCAATCCCCTCCCATCTAGAATTTGACTCCTTCTTCACTGACCTCAGTGTCCCATGTGGTTTTCTCTACATGTCTTCACCCTTTCCTTTTCCTGATTCGGGAGAGAATTGGTGTTCATAGGTTCATTTGTTCTCAAGCTTTATCAATTGAAACAATTTTCAAAGAGTTCTGCAGCGCTAAAAGGTTGATCTCATCTAGGCTCTGCATTGGAGAGATCGCTCGCCATGCCTCTCGCTGCTGGTCACGTGGTCTCCACCAACACCATGCGAGCCATGCTGGCTGCCAGCTCTACTCAGCGCTTTTCTTCATGCAGAGTGCCGAAAACAAGAAAAGCTGCTGCTGTCATTTTTGTTCTTCTGTCCGCAGCATGGCTGGCTAAAAGTGGCTAAACAAAGTTCATTGCGAGCCATGCCGAGGCAGCCATGCTGTCCCAGTCATGTCGATTTTGGCCGCGCAGTCCTGGCCCCGTGGCCACTCCTGGTCTGGGATGGCGGCGGCCACTCCCAGCCCCAGCCACTCCTGGCTTTGGGGCCGCCCCCAGGGCCGACCACGGGGCTACTCCTGGTGCTGGTCCCGGCCGCATGGTTGCTCCTGGCATTGGGATGGCCCCCTGGCAGCATGGACTGGTGAGCTCCACTGGGTAGGGGCCTGGCCCTGCTGGGAAGAGGCCCCAGCCACCCTGCCGGTACGGGGCCCAGCAGGCTTCTCAGAAAGGGGTCAGCTCCGCAGCAAAGCTTGGCCTGGCCCGGCCCAGCTCGGCCACGCTGGCTGCATGGCACCAGCCCAGCCAGTTACCTGTTCAAAGGCTGGAAACAAGAGAGCTTTTCCTAGGCTTTGTTTGTTTTTAAATGTGTTTTTCCAGAGAGGCGTGTTCAACTCTTCTAAGTGGTTTAACTGGGTGTCAATCTTCAAAAAATAGTCAGCTGATTGGTTCTTCAAAACTAGTCAGTTGATTGGTTCCACCAGGTCCCCACAGGGAACCACCCCCGCACCCTGTGGACTCCCCTCCCCAACTGAAAACCAAACAATCTGTTAAACCACAACGCTGGTTCTGTCATCTGTAAAAGCAATCGATGTCTGTACTAACTACAGTATAATTTATAAATGTACAATTAGTGTTTATATACAATTATAAAACAGCATTCTATGTTACAAATCCTTCTAGAATTCCACTACTGGCACTTGTGGTTTTGTATTGAACAACAGCTTAAGCACGTGTGTGTTCTTTTACAGATGTGGTTGTGTGTATATGATGCTAGTGGCAAGGAAATGAGGAAAGAGGCACCTCACCAGCAGTCTTAGGATCATCTGCTGCTTAGCTGCTTCCCCCCACTTTATATACTGATCATGATGTCATATGGTCTGAAATATCCCTTTGGTCAGTTGGAATCACCTGTCCCGGCCGTGTCTCCTCTTAACTTCCTGTGCACCCCCAGCCCCTCCCCAGTGTGGCAGTATGAAAAGCAGCAAAGGCCTTGGCTCTATGTAAGCCCTTCTCAGCAATAACGAAAACATCTCTATATTATCAACCTGCCGCCAACCTATCAAACTAGCATACCCTAGAAAGCCAAATGAGGAGAAAATGGTCCCGTGTTCAAAGGACTAAATGGGAGGGTNAGTATCTGCTTATTTCAACAGATGCTTCTGCTCACGGCTGTAGTTAGAATGCTACATCTCCCAATGCATTCCATGAATTACGGGAAAAAAACCAAAGTCCGATATATCAAATATAACTTCACCATAGCCTTACAAAAGAATTTCAGCCCAAGACTAAGGCATCTCCTCAATCCCCTCCCATCTAGAATTTGACTCCTTCTTCACTGACCTCAGTGTCCCATGTGGTTTTCTCTACATGTCTTCACCCTTTCCTTTTCCTGATTCGGGAGAGAATTGGTGTTCATAGGTTCATTTGTTCTCAAGCTTTATCAATTGAAACAATTTTCAAAGAGTTCTGCAGCGCTAAAAGGTTGATCTCATCTAGGCTCTGCATTGGAGAGATCGCTCGCCATGCCTCTCGCTGCTGGTCACGTGGTCTCCACCAACACCATGCGAGCCATGCTGGCTGCCAGCTCTACTCAGCGCTTTTCTTCATGCAGAGTGCCGAAAACAAGAAAAGCTGCTGCTGTCATTTTTGTTCTTCTGTCCGCAGCATGGCTGGCTAAAAGTGGCTAAACAAAGTTCATTGCGAGCCATGCCGAGGCAGCCATGCTGTCCCAGTCATGTCGATTTTGGCCGCGCAGTCCTGGCCCCGTGGCCACTCCTGGTCTGGGATGGCGGCGGCCACTCCCAGCCCCAGCCACTCCTGGCTTTGGGGCCGCCCCCAGGGCCGACCACGGGGCTACTCCTGGTGCTGGTCCCGGCCGCATGGTTGCTCCTGGCATTGGGATGGCCCCCTGGCAGCATGGACTGGTGAGCTCCACTGGGTAGGGGCCTGGCCCTGCTGGGAAGAGGCCCCAGCCACCCTGCCGGTACGGGGCCCAGCAGGCTTCTCAGAAAGGGGTCAGCTCCGCAGCAAAGCTTGGCCTGGCCCGGCCCAGCTCGGCCACGCTGGCTGCATGGCACCAGCCCAGCCAGTTACCTGTTCAAAGGCTGGAAACAAGAGAGCTTTTCCTAGGCTTTGTTTGTTTTTAAATGTGTTTTTCCAGAGAGGCGTGTTCAACTCTTCTAAGTGGTTTAACTGGGTGTCAATCTTCAAAAAATAGTCAGCTGATTGGTTCTTCAAAACTAGTCAGTTGATTGGTTCCACCAGGTCCCCACAGGGAACCACCCCCGCACCCTGTGGACTCCCCTCCCCAACTGAAAACCAAACAATCTGTTAAACCACAACGCTGGTTCTGTCATCTGTAAAAGCAATCGATGTCTGTACTAACTACAGTATAATTTATAAATGTACAATTAGTGTTTATATACAATTATAAAACAGCATTCTATGTTACAAATCCTTCTAGAATTCCACTACTGGCACTTGTGGTTTTGTATTGAACAACAGCTTAAGCACGTGTGTGTTCTTTTACAGATGTGGTTGTGTGTATATGATGCTAGTGGCAAGGAAATGAGGAAAGAGGCACCTCACCAGCAGTCTTAGGATCATCTGCTGCTTAGCTGCTTCCCCCCACTTTATATACTGATCATGATGTCATATGGTCTGAAATATCCCTTTGGTCAGTTGGAATCACCTGTCCCGGCCGTGTCTCCTCTTAACTTCCTGTGCACCCCCAGCCCCTCCCCAGTGTGGCAGTATGAAAAGCAGCAAAGGCCTTGGCTCTATGTAAGCCCTTCTCAGCAATAACGAAAACATCTCTATATTATCAACCTGCCGCCAACCTATCAAACTAGCATACCCTAGAAAGCCAAATGAGGAGAAAATGGTCCCGTGTTCAAAGGACTAAATGGGAGGGTATGCATAAGAACAAAACATAGCTATCATCAAGTCAGGCCAAAGGTCTGCTTAACCTGTTTGGGATTTTTTGCCCCCAAGAGTGTCTAATAGTGGGTGTTAGGGAAGGAATGTAAGAAATATGAGAAGCAACTTTGCATACTTGCTAATTACAATTAGAATTTTTGAATTAGAATTTTTAGAATTAGAATTTTAAAAAGATCAATTTTATAAAGTACATTTGTGTCCTTGTATTTAATTTCAGTCACTACCTTAAAGTGTTTCTCAGATATTGTGGGGAGTTTTCCTCCTTAAACTACGGAGACCACATTGAAAGGCTAGAATAGACATCTATGAGTAGCTTTGCACAGTGCACTGAATGCTTCAGCGAATGTTATGGCAACATACCATTCCTCTTGAAGAAGTATTTGGGCTTTCCCCAGAAACAAATCATAACTGATAACTTCTTTTCTGGAAATTTCCTTTCTCAACTGGAAAAACAAGCAAGGCACTGAAAAATCCAAATCTCTAGTTGATTATGGGGAGCTCCAGCCATCTTTTGGCATGAAGGTGCCATCTCAGCCAAAGAAGTTACTTCTCAAACAGACCAGTATAAGAAAGAGTTGTCTGTTAGTTTCTATGTGATAACATCACAGGAGACATCAGCATAATCAGGGCTGTTTTCTATAGCTCTCTTGGCATCACTTTTAAGGCAGATGGGGATTAAGCTTTTTAATATTATTTACTGATGCATTTTTAATATTTTTTAATATATTTGGCACTCTTAAGAAATGTGGACTGCTATCTTGAACTGCAGCGACAGAAGATGCAGACGCTTTCTATTCCATATCTGTGTTCCTCGAAACTTCTCAAAAATTCTTATAAAGAACATTAGATACTTTTTCCATTCATGCCAAAGTGATAGTTCAGTATACAAAGCACTCCTGATACAAACCAAATGAATAACTAACTAAAAAAAAATGTTGTTTTGAGGGGGGGAAGGAAGAAAGAAAACAGGAAGATTGAATGTTGTAGTGGGTTGATGCTGACCAAACACCAGGTACCCACCAAGGCCGGTCTCTCACTCCCCTCCACAGCTGGACAGGGGAGAGAAAATTTAACAAAGGGTTCATGGGTTGATGAAGCGTAGAATAAGGATTTTACAATTAGAAAATTGTAAAGCAGGTATGTTTTATTTCCAGCTGGGACACACGGGGGGATATTTCCTCCAAACCATGCGTACCTGGTCAAGACAAAGTCCAGGTTTAAATACACAATGATCCCACAAACCCACACCTCCTCACCCACCCATTCCCTGCCTTCTCTCGCTTCGTATTCTAATTAGCTGTCACGCCTCCTGGTGGTCGTGAGTTGGGATCTTGGGAGGAAGGCCGACATCTTCCTCAGGTTGATCTTCGCTTCTGGGCAGGTGCAGTGGAGGTTTGGCTATTTTTCAGGTCACTTTGCTCTTGACAAAGATTAGGAGCTTGATTTTGCTGGATTCAAGCCACAAAGTTCTGCTTTATCNCATGGGCCTCCCTCGGGCTCACAGACTCCTCTCAGGCATCTACCTGCTCTGGCATGGGGCTCCTCCATGGGTTGCGGATGGATCTCTGCATCCCCATGGGCCTCCATGGGCTGCAAGGGAACAGCCTGCTTCACTGTGTTCTTTGCCACGGGCTGCAGAGGAATCCCAGCTCCAGTGCCTGGAGCACCTCCTTCCTGTCCTTCTTCACTGACCTTGGTGTCTGCGGAGTTGTTCTTCTCACATGTTCTCACCCTCCTCTTCTCTGGCTGAAATTACAACTGCGCAACAATTTCTGTTTTTCTTCCTTAAATATGTTACTGTCATTTCTAATTGACTCAGCCTTGGTCAGTGGCATGTCCATCTTTGGAGCAACCAGGGATTGGCTTTGCCAGACATTGTGGAAGCTTCTAGCAGCTTGTCACTGAAGCCACCCCTGTAGCCCCTCAACTACCAAAACCTGGCTGTGCAAACCTAATACGAATATATGTCTCATGTTTGTGAGGTGGAATGGATCAGAAGAGGGAAATTTAACCATCTCTTCCTTTATGGCATGGCTAAAATGTTTCCACATAGAAATCTGCATGGTTCCTCATGCTTTTAGAAGTGCTCTTCACTTGAACATTTATGGAAGAAGCTAACTTCTGAAGACGACAGCTAATTGCTCTCCAGACATAAGTGTTTAGTGTCAGTCTACACAGGTCATTGACCCATGATGGCAACACTGGAGTATTTTTTCTCTCTGCATTCAACATCATCTGTTGCCATTTCTTTTTTTTTTTAATCTTCTTTTAGTGTGTGGAACACTCAGTGTGAAATCAATAGAATCTGAGACCGTAAGGCCTTTCATGCATGCACCTCAGAGTTGCAAGGACAGAGTGTGCTATCCTTGATGGTCACTTTTGTCTACAGTTCTTTGCTTGCAGCACTGAAACGTATGGAGTACAGCCTTGGAGAATGTGGATCTGCAGTGACCTAGCTGACTGTTCCCTTGGGATGTGAACTCAAATGTTTGGCTTTGTTTGGCTGATTCCCTGTTAAGCCTGAATTTCAACCCAGGCTTTGTGAGTCAGCCTTTAATGGTGATGTTTAATCACAAAGTAGCTTTGCTAAAACCTAGCTAAATAATTGATGTTTCAAAGGGCAGGAAAGTGAAGAATGCTAAATCTGCTTGTGCTTGTTATAATGTTCCCTAATCTTGCCAAAATTGCGTGAAAGCCATCAATTCACAACAGCATTTCTTTTCACAGCAAAGGAACATAGAAGCGGGCAATGAAATTCAAAGTGATAGATTTTCCTTTCATGATCTTTGTCTATTTGCTGTTATTCATAACCTAATAATCCTTTTTGCATTATGTTAGGATTTTTCCTGTTTGTTGAAACGATTTAATAATGCGTTTTTTTCTCCCCCCTCTGTGCTTGGAAAAAAACAGCTGGGGAATTTATATGTATTTTATTTTTACATATATAAAGCTATATAGAGGTGTCTCAGTAGTACTAGGGAAGAAATTTGACTCTTGATACAAAACAAAAGGGAAGTATCTTTTTTCATATTAACATGCACATTATTATTGGTAGACCACAGTTTAAGGACTTTTAAAATTACTTCATATTTGAACAGCAAAATGTCTTTTTTGGTATGTCTGAATTTATTGCAAGGTCAAAAACCTTATGACTTGTTGAATATCCTTCTCCCTTACTTTGAACAAGTGAAAAAAGTATATTCCAAATATTGGAAAATACTTACATGTTCTCAGTATGATGGAGAACTACTCCGCTTTACTTCCTGAGGACTGTGGTTCAAAGACTGAAACAAGGCAGGGGAAAAAAGCTTCAACTCTATGGATGATGTAGAAAGTCTCTGCTGCCCTGGCTAGTGAATGGCTGTCATGGTTTAACCCCAGCCAGCCACCAAGTTCCACGCAGTCACTTGCTCATTCCCCCACCAGCAGGATCAGGGAGAGAACCCGAAGGGTAAAAACAAAATAATTCGTGGGTTAAGATAAAGACAGTTTAACAGGTAAAGCAAAACACACGAACACAAGCAAAGCAAAGAAAGAAATTGATTCACTGTTTCCCATGGGTAGTCAGGTGTTCAGCCATCTCCAGGAAAGCAGGGCCCATCACGCACAATGGTGACTTGGGAAGACAAATGCCATCACTCCAAACATGTCCTCCCCTTCCTCCTTCTTCCCCTCACTTTATATGATGAGCATGAGGCCATATAGTCTGAAATATCCCTTTGGTCAGTGTGAGTCTCCTGTCCCAGCCGTGTGTCCTTCCAACCTCCCATGCACCCCCAGCCTCCTCGCCAGTTTGGCAGTGCAAAAAGCAGCAAAGGCCACAAATCCAAAACATAGTAGTAGTGGTTTCATGGTCGCCTAATCCTGTTTCCCAAATTTAGTGTAGTAGTTTGAGTCTTTACTCTTTTGTGGGATTTGACTAGGAGAAAATAAAAAGCACAACAGGCCTAAACTTGAAAGTTACACATATAGTTTATTTGCATACACTAAAGAATTAAGAAGAAAAAAGAAAAGGAAAAAAATTGAAAATTGAAACTTCAAAACCCTTCTCCTTCCCCCACCAACTGTTCACTTTCCCACAGCCAACATAGAGAGACAAAACAAAACTATGATTTTCAGTCAGTTTCACCATTTAAACATAATCTTTCATCACTTTGGGAGAGGAGTCTCTCTTGATGTCCNGAAGGTCGGAGCTCCGAGCGTCCGGGCAATCAGGAATCATAAAATGCTTATAAATGCCACCTGCCCACCCTCTAAGTCTCAATAGGGTGGGCCCAGCCCAGACTGGGGCTGCTCCCAGGGACTCCCGGGGACCCCTGGACTCCCCTGGCCCTGGCCGACTCGGGGCTAGGCTTTAAAAGTTCGCTAGATGTTAAGCTGCAGCCTCTCCCTTTTTTTTTGCTGGCAGTCGATGTGGGGGGGGGCTGGAGGCACAACCGGTCCTGGGCCAGCCCTCCCTCAGCAGGGGGTGGCCCGGGGGCCACACGGCAGACTGGGACTGGCCCTGTTACCTGTTCAGCTGCCCAGGAGGAAAAGGGCAGTTCCCTGAGAGCCTCCGATATTTAACCCCTAGAAGTTCACACAGACATATCTCTTTTCTAATTGGTTCTTCTCTGTAACTTCCTGGAAAAATCACTTCTTGGCCAAACTACCACAAGCCCCATTGACGCTATTGGATGGTAGAAAAAAAGACGCAGAGTCTTTCTCAAAGTTCGGCTCAAACTATTTTAATTTTTTTATCTGACTCCATATTTATAGTATTTCTACACAAAACAGGGATTGGAGGAGAAGGTTGACACCTCTCCCATCCCATTGGTCAAAACAACAGTCCATCAGTTGACCTGTCTCTTAAGAGAAGGAATGTAAACAAACCCTGTGTATCATAAACACTACTTCTACAATAACACCTGAGCATGTGAACAGAAAACCTAAGTATGTAAACATAGAATCCAGAAGGCTTAAGGAAAAACACCCGAGCAACACCCCATACTAGCCACCATGAAGAAAATTTACCCTACCTCAGCCAAAACCACCACAATGGCTTAATTGTCCTGTGAATTCTTACAGATGACCACTGATGTAGGCAAGTTTGGCAAATGGACTTTTAAGATTCCCCAAGAAAAGAAATGGTTTTCCAATATCTTTTTACCCAAAACTGCACATTTAATAAATAAGGTCAAGTGTTCTTGCAGCTTTAGTTTTGCTTATGAGTAACCTAATATAATAATGATTTGATGAAAGACTATTTCTTTCTTATTCCAGGTTGCTAGTATTGGAATCTATGGCTCCTTTGGGAGATACGTCCCGTCCACACCACATCGCATCAGTTGTTCCAAACCGGTATCCCCGTTGGTTCACCCTAAGTCACATTGAATCCCAGCAGTGTGAGCTGGCATCTACCATGCTGACAGCGGCCAAAGGTACATTGCTATCAATTACGTACTCAACTAAGTGCATGCTTTTAATATTTCATTAAATAAACAGATTATAAAACTTGTGTTTAAGAATTCAAATTGCAGTCTGACAGGAGCTTGAAATGGGAAAAACAAACTGAACTGACTTAAACCTGTCACTTAATTTTCTAGAAAAGTGGTTAAACTAACTAGATAGCCAGATGGGCTTGATTTGAGGCTGATGAGAACGCTTTTTTGTTCTTCTGACACAATATAGACTGTGAAACCCAGGAGTAGACAAATCACTTCTAAAATTCACAAACTGGGATGACTTTTGGCCATGTACTACACTAACACCATCAGGCACTAGAGGAATTTGTGGTCTTGTGTCTTTTGTTCATGTAATTTCATTATGGAAGGTTTATAAAATCAAAATGTGCATAACTGAAACGTACTATTTCGTAGCAAAGGCAAGCTCAATTATAATGCATTTCTGTATGTTTTGGAAGCTTGTTCTGTTTTGGTGATTCTGTTTACACCTTGCAGGTGATGTTCAGAGGCTGGAAACAGTGTTAGAATCCATTCAGAAAAATATCCACTCCTCATCACACATCTTCAAACTTGCCCAGGATGCATTTAAAATAGCAACACTCATGGACAGCTTGCCAGACATAACTCTTCTGAAAGTATCTCTGGAGTTGGGCCTTCAGGTATTTCCCTCATTTGTTGTTATTATAATCGAAGAAATTTGATGCAGTGTTGGTGCATATAGCTTTTAAGCACAGAAANTTTGAGGCTGATGAGAACGCTTTTTTGTTCTTCTGACACAATATAGACTGTGAAACCCAGGAGTAGACAAATCACTTCTAAAATTCACAAACTGGGATGACTTTTGGCCATGTACTACACTAACACCATCAGGCACTAGAGGAATTTGTGGTCTTGTGTCTTTTGTTCATGTAATTTCATTATGGAAGGTTTATAAAATCAAAATGTGCATAACTGAAACGTACTATTTCGTAGCAAAGGCAAGCTCAATTATAATGCATTTCTGTATGTTTTGGAAGCTTGTTCTGTTTTGGTGATTCTGTTTACACCTTGCAGGTGATGTTCAGAGGCTGGAAACAGTGTTAGAATCCATTCAGAAAAATATCCACTCCTCATCACACATCTTCAAACTTGCCCAGGATGCATTTAAAATAGCAACACTCACGGACAGCTTGCCAGACATTACTCTTCTGAAAGTTTCTCTGGAGTTGGGCCTTCAGGTATTTCCTTCGTTCATTATTACTACAGTAGAAGACAAGAATTTGACCCTGTATACAGCTCTTTAAGTCACTGAGGAGCCTCTCAAAGACCCTCTTTGGGCTTTGTCTGGAATTTTTTGATTCTGTTTTCTGATGTAAAGCACAGTTAACTGGAAAATACAGAGCAAGGATCTGTGCAGTCCTTTTGTGCCATTTGAGTGGAAGAGAAAGCCTGGAGCAGCTGGCTGCAGGGCATTCCTCTGTTCAGGAGTAAGAAAAGACCAATGCAATGGGTTTGGGAGTATATGTAGGGATGGCTAGAGAGTAAAATTATTCTGCTTGCCAGAAATAATAGTATCATAGAATAGTTTGGGTNCTATATGACCCTCCTCTGGACTTGCTTTTGCAGATCTTTTCCATGGCCTTGAGACGTTTCTTGACATTCCTCCCATTTTCCCTTCCTTTACCTCAAATGACACTTGGTAGGTGCTTGATGAATTACTAGAGGAAGCCAAGGTGAATCATAATGACCTGTTTTAAGGCAGACTGTACCAACAGCAGCCCTGTCACTTCTTTCATCAAATCCTGCACTCCACAAGCTGTGGGATGGTTATCTGTATCAGTCTCAGCTTGATATGTACAAGAACCTCAGATCAGTTTTCGGGTTCTTATGAGAGACTTCGCATATTAGGTATCTGGAGTAATATTACCTTACACTGATGAATCTT